>JBAJNP010013781.1:0-11724 GCA_036877545.1 Yasuhikotakia modesta | reverse complement strand
CGTCTGTAACACGCAGGGATTTGATGAGTCGCCGCAGACACAATGTTGCTCTTACTGTCTCTGGTATTTTTAGACGTGATATTGAGTTTCCTCGTGCTCCTGACCTCCATAAATGTGCTGCGTCTGCACTCACCTGCATCCAGCAGTTCAACCGGTTTAAAACCTGCTTAGTGCCTCTGTAACTGGATTACAACTTGGTTAAGGTTAATGGTTTGGCAAGTTTAATGTTCATAAAGTAATACCCATACATACATGTATGTAATTTATAAGGTTATCAAAATAAATCCTTAAATATATAATATTTATGTTTGTTTACAATAATGTACATATTAAATATTAATGACTCATCTGGCATTTTAAGATATTATTGTAATATTTGTCTAATCTAATGCGCTGTAGAGTAAATGTGTCCCTTCCCATAATTCCATCTGTCTCTGTCTACCAATAGCAAACAGTAAATGATGGTTCACAGATGCAATAATCTCATTTCTTGCAGTCCTGAAAGCTGCATTCTGCAGTGAACATTATTTAAATGGTTCAGATGTGATATTGACACTCAAAACTGTGGTTTCATCTCAAAAACTAATGAGTTTACTTTTGAGGCAGCCTATTAATTTGCCATAACTTCAACTGTCCTAAATTGTGCTGTCTGGATAGGCAGAACACATGTGTGACGTTTGTTTTAGGTTAGTTAAAGCGTTGACCTAGTTGTGTTACTCATCCTAATTGGTTTTGCACTTGAAGTTTAAAGCATTGAATCTGACGTAACCTTTGGTGAGCAGTTTCTATTTCAGATAGCAAACATTAAGAGAAGCTATTATAAGATGTGGCAGCTCTTAACTGAATGTTGTGTGAATGTTGTGTGAGTGTTGTGTGGCTGTATGAGGCAGTGAGCTGTTTCTGTAGACAGTATTTTTGTGGTGCGTGATCTCAGAAGAATTATCTTCAGTTCTGTCTGAGTCTCAGCCCACCAGGTGAATGTGTGACCGTTTGGAGACAGTTAGTGGGTTGTGTTGTGTCTCGTGGTCTCGGTGGGCTGCTGACGTTCACCCACTTTCTTTCCTTGAAGAAGTCAGTAGGAAGAAAGTGTTCGATTATTTTGCGTTTCTCACATATTTCTGACAAACGTTATCTGTTCACATCTCCTGTGTGGGAAACAATCTTTGAATCAACGCTTTTTTGTTTATTACACCTCAATCTCAGGGGAAAATAAATATAATTCATGACTGCTTTCCATCATGTCCTTTAATTGGTCATTTGGAAGCACCCATGACCCATTTGTTAAGTTTTTTGTTTGCTTGTAAAATCATTTGCTTCTTACATCTTCAAAACCACCTCCAGGAAATTCAGTCACATTCTCCAAAACCACAGAAGAGGTTTGAATCACACGTGTTTCAGTCTGTAATTACCTGATCATTTAGAAACGCTTTTCCCTGTGTTCTGGTGTGAACTGGGTCCAGTTCTGCTGGGTCCAAGTTTCCCAGCTCCTGATCATACTGCTGTGGATACACATGCATGGGTTGGTTGTTGTCCAATACGGTGGAGACTCATGAAGTATTTGCTCATAACAGAAGCCTGCAGAACTCTGGAAAGGTAACCGTGGAAACACAGACGACTGTTCAGAACGTTCTGAGGTTGTAATCCTTGGGGACTGAGGACCAAGGATTTGGCTGGCCTGGATTTTTAAGATGGAAAGATGATTAGGAAGAAATCTTGTTTATCTTTATGGTGCCACCCTGGTTTCTCACTCTGAGCTGAGCTAAAACAATCCAAAAAGGGTTCGTTGGAAGATACCATGAAACATTGTTTTGCAAAAGGACATATTTTATTTCATTTTGATGAAAGAGTTTAAAACCATTTCCATTGCATCAGAATTATGCTGTAGTATGTTATTAGTCATAAAACACTAATATAAATAAATGCAAGATTGAGCCTTGATTTTATTCTTCAGAATTGATCAATGTTGTACAAGGCTCCTTAACTGGTTCTTGTGTCAGAGGTGATGATTAGGGGCCTGTTGTGGTTCAGGGGGCCTGACTGTAAAACTCTTGCACCACTGTGTCTTTCTTTAGAAATGTGTATAATTATGTTTATATTTCTCCTGTGTGTGTGTGTGTGTGATTATAACAGAGAGAGAGTGTGTGTGTGTGTGTGCTTTATAGCTGTCTGGGGATCAGACTTTGTAAAGGAATTCAATTAGCTGGAGCCGTGTGTGCATGTGTGTGTGTGTTAGAGTACAGAACATTGGCTAAACCAACACTCATTAGTTAGCAGTTTACCAGCTGTATAACTGCATATAACTTGCATCCAGAGATGTGTTCAGAGTTTTAAATCATCAGAAACTGCAACAACAGGCAACTGGGTGATTTGGGAAAACTAATGAAAAAACGCAAATCTGAGTTTGTTGAGTTTGTCATAATATTAACAAAACACATTGTTATGTTAATATTATGCATTGATACATGTTTGGTAATTCAACAGTTCCTCAGATCCAGCGTAAGTGTTTCATTATGCTGTGGAATGCGCTCTCTCGTATGCGTTAATAAAACGTTGTATTGCTGTTGAGCTGCAACGGCCACGTCAAGTGTTTACATTCTACAGACCCAAACAAAAGACATCTGTGCATGATCTGAGTCTCTGAGCGTCTTTGTGCAGAATTCTCGTCACGAATTGTGTTGCTGTGTTTTAAATCATTCATACAATGCGTGTTTGTAGACGACAGTTTGTAGGCGACTTTCATTCACTTGAATGAAAGATGTTTTTTCATTCTTCTTTGCCTGTGGCCTGAGCTGCTCTCTCTCCCTCTTTTTTTCTCTTCTTCTCTCTCTCTCTTTCATACAAAACATCTGAGTAAAAGCTCAGGACTGCAACAGTGAAGTTTTGTATGGAACTGCAATGCATGCTGGGAGTTGGAGGACGCAGAATGTGTGTTAAATAATTTTGGTTTTAGGTTATTTTTCGTTTGTCGTTTTGTTTCGTTTTTATAGTTTTTCTGTAATTGGTGGTATGATTAGTTTAGTTTTTATTTTAGTTGTAATTTAGGACCGTTGAATGTTTAATTTTAGTTTATTATAGTATCAGATGTTGTATGCCGCAGGATTCAGTCCAGCACACATGCAGTCAGTCAGTGTGCAGTAAACAGAAAATGAAAGACCTTCTCTTCTGTGAGCTGTACAAACTACACACTTTTCTAAAAATACAACATAACCTTCAGTTAAAGATTTCCCTGCTGTATGTCCACTGACCAGCTGAACCTCACAAGACGTCTGTCAGGAAAATGTTATCTGTGAGTAAAGCAACATGACGGGGCACAGTGACATTTTGTTTCTTATTTAGGATGGAGTTTAAACATGTTCTGTTGTAATCTTTTCATTTTAAAAACATGTACTGCTTTCATCATGTAGGAAACTGTGGAAGATAATTAGGTTTAAACTATGGGTCTAAAAACAGACTAAGAAAATGGGTTTGTTCTAAATGTGTCTCTTTCTGGAGGTTAATGGTGTTACAGTAATATGTGCTGTTGTGTGAGAGTGTTTGAGTCTCAGTCTCACTACAGTATAGCGAGAATCTCTTACATTTGTGTTTGTTATTCAGATTGTCAGGCGGCTGGTTGTTTATAGGACGTCTGATAACCATCAAATTGATAAACCATACTGAAAGTATCTTTTATTATTTTTTTTAGTTTGCAACGTGTGTGGAAACCTTCAAAGATATATAAGTAGGAATTTACTATGAATCAAATATATTATCTGAAAAAAAATAAATTGAACTGTAAGATTTTGATAGTACAAGTAAACCAGCTCAGTTATCTGTGTTCCTGAATGTCACAGAATAAAACTGTTGTGTTGCATGTCAGTCAGTGGGTCTCTTCCTGTCTGAGAGCTTGTTGACCACAGAAAGCTGCAGCCGTATGTTGTTGTCAAGGGTCTGGCTGTGTGGAACTGGTCTGGCTGTGTGGAACTGGTCTGGCTGTGTGGAACTGGTCTAGCTGTGTGGAACTGGTCTAGCTGTGTGGAACTGGTCTGGCTGTGTGGAACTGGTCTGGCTGTGTGGAACTGGTCTGGCTGTGTGGATCTGGTCTGGCTGTGTAAAACTGGGCTTGTGAGCAGTTTAGCTTTTTCATCACAATCACTGTCTGACACTAAAAATAGCAGCTAATGCCGTTGAGTGCCGGGTTAGAAAGAACCGATTGTGAATAAATCATCCAGTGATTGAACGTTTTTATTACAGTTCTGTCAGTCGTTCTTCATGAAAGGTCTGTATTCCAGATCAGAGCTCACATAAAGCTGGTTATCTCTTTATAAATGTAATAATGTCTCTCTTTCTGTCTCAGGATTCACTGCTGAACACAAAACCATGTGGAGGAAATAAGGACCCTGCTGTCGTGAATTACAGGTGAGAGCAGAGCTCAGTGTGTGTGATGTGTGTGTCATATGAAATACATACACTAAAAGTTAAACTAAGAGAATGTGTGTGTGTCTGTGAGGTCATTTGGGTTTAGAAAAGACGCACTGAAATGATTAGACCCCGTGGAATGTGTGTGTGTGTTTAAGTGAGTCACTGATTCCATACAGCGTAACAGTGCAACTGATTTCTTCTGTCTTTTGCCCCTCGCATCTCTTTCTTTTTCTCTTTTTGCCCAGGAAGAAAAAAGCGCAGATCAGTTTCTGCTGGGTAATGTCAGCGGGCGGTTGTTCATCAAAGATGTATATCATACATACGCCGACTGCGTGATAAAGACTAAAACAAAACTAAAACAAAGTTTTCTTACATTCAAGCAGCTCTCTGTAGCGTCAGGGTTAAAACATCTACCAGCATTAAATGTTGTAAGGAATTTAACATTGTCACGCCATTGGTCGGTCAAACAGATAGTCCTGCCCCATTGGCTGGTTGGAACGTTCAAACAAACAGATCAATTTAAGGTGCCTCAGAAGAAATGTGTGTTTTACAGTCATAACACATTTATTTTGGGAGTTAAAGTGGATAATATCAGAGAGTTACTGGGATACAGTAAATGATATTTGGTCATGTGGTTCCCTGAGGAAACGTATGATAAAGCTGCTTTTATTAGCCTATAATATAACAAGGTGTGAATGTTTTACCAACATTCACAAACACAGTTACAAATACTGAGTTCATCTTTTACAAAATGATGCAGTTTCTTAATTATTCCATTTACTTTTTCCTGCATTGTTTTTAGAAGCTGTTTTGTGGCTAAATGACCTTCATGTGTTCCACACTGCGGCGTTTGTTTGCATCTTTGCAGCAGTTTGTGTTTTTTGTTATTGTTGAAGTTTTTGTTCTAAACTTGAGATTTCATCAAGTTAAAGTTTGTTTGTAATCAAGAAAAAAGAAACAAACCGCAAGGGAAAAAATGCAGCAGGATAATAAAAGGCATTAATGTTCATACTCAGAACAATTATTCTGCAATGTATTTTATTAGCCTAAATCTCATGTGGGATGCGTGGATTCAGCCTCAGACTGTTTTCTTTAAAGTTTAGATCACAAATGAGTCTGTCATGCTGCACATGAAGTTCACAGCAACGTGTGCATGCGACACCTAAACAAGCGCTCGCACCTTCCACCTGAATCATACTTTACATGCCCAACTCAGAATGCCACAGTCATACCCAGTGCCCGCATGCTTTTGTTGCAGCTGCATTTCCCGCTTGTATTGTCCCGCTCAGAGCCGCGAGACTCACATGGTGCATGTTGGCATCACGCTAGTTATCTTCTCAAGTCAACTTCTCAAAGTCAAAATCAGTCGTCCATGGTGTAGAAGTTTTATCTTCCCGTTTGTCATGTGACATGGACATTTTGTGTTGTAACTAGACGTGACGCATGTTTGCTGCATCAGTTGGCAGTACTGTATATTGCCCTGCTGCTTTTATTGCAGTGGTGGCGACATCAGACACTGCATCGCTATAAAATGTTGTGAACAAAGGAGCAGAGCTACCAGCGGAGAAACCTGAGCGTGTTTCCTGTGTGTGTGGTCGCTCAGAAATGGACCCACAAACAGGAGCAGTACACGTTTATTCACATGCTTCCTGTTACATGTCTTTCTCATAGTCATAAAACACGTATAAACAGACAACCAGAAAGTTGACCAGTGATATTTTGTTAGTCTGGCGTTAGCTTTCACAGCACACGTTTGTTTTAATGAACTCACAACATTTATTTTCATGAGTTGTATCTGAGATCTTGTTTTGACAGTTTTCTCCAGCAGAGAGTTTCAGGTTGGACAGGTCGGCAAGTTTATGTGTGAAAGTGATCTTTGTTTTCTTCGCATGATGCCGGCTGAGATTTTGCTCTTTCTGAAACACACTGACTTCATTACCATGGAAAAAATCTTCCAACATGATTGTTTTAGAAATGAGATGCTACACAGAAGAAATCCAAGAACGTCCAGCTGTTCACATGTGCTCATGTCATACATGATGTTCTGACATGACTTTATTTAGCAGCATTATTTGGAAAAACAAATTGACATGAAAACATTTAGTAAAAAATAACAAATCAGACCCAGTTTGGCAACCCCAGTAAGTTGACCTCTCAGCAGCTGACCTCAGATCAGTGGTTGGTGGTCGTGGTTAGGATAATGTTTGCCTACAGTAGTAACTGTGAGGCTATTTCTGTCCTTTACTTTGAATACCACAAACATTGGTAAGTCAGCTAAACAGCGAATGTTTAGCCATTCACCTGTGCATGGCCGTGATGCATTGTGGGTAACCTCAAGTTAACAGCCACATTATCTACAAATTAGTGTTTATAAATAGACTGTTTAGTTACAGTTTATTATTTATGTTTCTCACCTGCTGTCTGAGAGGCACTAGTTAGAAACTAGCGGTTGTCAGATATCAGAGAAAACTTTGACACATTTATTGATTCCATCTTCATATAATGTGTCAGTCATGCGTGTTCATCACAGTTTCAGCCACACAATGTGACATTTTTCCAGTCTGTGCTGCAGGAGAAACTGTCGTTTCATTCTGCAACAAATTCCCTTCTGAGCAACAGTGACTCAGAGGATTTTCCATTTTATATCGTGGTGTAAATCGCTTGCAATTATAACAAGCGACAGATTAAAGTTTGGTTATGTGTCATGGATGCCCACACGATTTCATGCTTGTGCATCTTGTGCAACACAGCTGCAGAGGCTTGAAACAGGTCTGCAACCTCAAGTCACCCACCACACACACGCGCACACACACACACACACACACTGAAGGGTCTTATTTCCTGAGGCGTTCTGTGCGATTGAATAATTTGACAGAAAGGGTCACTGAATAATCTGAATAATCAGAATCCAGTGAATATCTGAGACGTGATGTTGCTGTGACAGGTTTGTGTTTGTTTGTTGTTTTGTGAGTCTGTCAGTATAACATTCTTCTATCACTGGCTAGCATACAGAGTTACAGTTCAGTTACAGCAACTGTAATAAACCATTTGTAGGTCAACGTTTCTTGTTAAAACATTGAACAGACTGTTGCGCCGCTTTGCTGACTGAGTCACTTGTGGATTTGTGTTCAGCTGCCAATGGGGGACAGATAAAAACACGATCACAGACACTGTCCAATCACTGTCCAGCACATTTTTGTGCTCAGAAATGCTGCCATAACATTTGGTGTCTTTCACGACCAAACAGACACACTCGTGTGATGGGAGTATAAGCTGTTCTCACACTGTTAATATTGTGCCTTTTGGAGAAATCTGGTCACTTAGCATCCAAATGGTGTTGTCTGACAGTCTGTCGTGTTCATTTCTGTCTAGCAGGAAATCCTTCATGACCGATATCAACAAACATAAACTCCACAATAGATCACATCTCCACACAGATGAATTTAAGACCATATCAATAAATGTATTTGCATTGGTTTCGTGTTGAGACTTTAATATCTCTGTGTCTGTTCTGAGGTATCTTAAAAGCTCCAGTTGTTCTCATTTGCGTCTCGATGAGCGGAAGGTTTGTGTTGCATTGTCACAATGTCACTCAGGTAACCACATCCTGAACAAACACCCTGTAACTGAACACAGTCGGTCCGGAGCGTCAGCGCTGCAGCACCCTCAACGCGTGATGTGAGTGTAGACGGAGGAAATCCAGCCATTTATCAGAACAATACCATACTTCCTCTTTCTCCCCTAACAAAAGCACAAATGCGTTTCCACACGGGCCGATGGTCACGTGATTTGATGTTACGGGCCATGTGACGCAACTGCAACGTGTAACTCTGCATGAACATCAGTCAGAGTCTCTGGCCTGGTTTTGAGTTTTGTTTTGAATTATGGAGCTGCTCATATGTTGCCCATGTGCAAGACATTTGTGTGATGAGTTGGACACTGTCTGTGGCTTCAATGCATTTCTTTCTATAACAATAAATGGGGCTTTAACTAATATAATTCATAATAGAAGTATAGCAGATATATCAGGTAAACCATCCAACATGAAATACAATATAATCCTAATTAAACCATAAATATCTTTGCCTGTCCCCCAAAAGTCCCCAAGTAAAATATTAGCCTGTCAGCTTTTACGTTAAGCTACTTTAACCATGTTGTTGGAAAGGTAAGAAAATCAAGAGTTTTATGCCTTTATTTTTTGCCCTGTTTGTGAAAAGTCAGAATCTGATTTGTGTTTGATCTTGTGGGTTGGAAACGTTGTTTTTAAGCTTTACTGCTAAAGGTCGAAGGTCACCGTGTTAATAACACAAGCTTTGGTTTTCAGGAGACTATATTTCAGGGTAGATGATTTTCAGCACAGGTGGAAATAATAAATATATTATAGCAGCAAATAATTCTCTCTCTCTCTCTCTCTCTCTTGGTCTCTCACTCTCTCTCTCTCTCTCAGTGTTTTTGACACAATGGTGTCACAGCTCACTGTGTTGGTCGTCTGTGACAGATGGTGGAGATGAAGACCAGTGACTGGGTCATGCCCGCGTTTCCCTAGCGTGTGTTAGGGTGACAGTCTAAACGTGTGTGTGTGTGTGTGTGTCTGTATGTTTGTGTGTGTGTGTGTGTGTTTGTATGTATGTGTGTGTGTGTGTGTGTGTGTTTGTATGTGTGTGTGTGTGTGTGTGTGTGTTTGTATGTGTGTGTGTGTGTGTGTGTGTGTTTGTATGTGTGTGTGTGGGTGGTGCAGAGATGGATTTTTCCCAAGCAGTGACGTTAAGAACTGGGACGAGGTCATTACTATGACGACATCTCACAATCCTGTAGCCAGCAGCATTCCAGCTTCATTTAAAGGAATAAAACACTCAAGTCATTCCTGTTACTGGAAATCACTGACATCAGTCTGTCACAGACGCTTCAGACTCAGTTGTGGCTGTAGGCTGTGTCACATTCTGATAATGCTCACGTTTTTAAACTTTACATTAGTCTATAAAGAAAATAGTTTGGCTGCTGTTGTATGAATCTCTGTCTGTGGTCTGACATACAGACTGATGAACTCCACCTCTCTCTCAGTCTCTATATACAGTCTGTGTTTCTTCATTCATGCAGATGTCAGTGATGTTCATCTGCTCTTTCAGACGCTCTGTTTGATGAGAGAACATCTCACCTGTGTCTCAGCTGCAGTGTGGGAGATGAGTTTGAAGCTGTTGTTTTGTGGTTGTCACTATTCAGAGCAGTGGTCAAGAATAAATCTCTCGCCATCAGAGGAAACTAAACGTGTCCGTGAGCCTCTTATATAAGTGGTAGGTCATAGAAGCCCGTACAAATATATGTGCTGAACATTATGTGGCCCATGGAGGGCTGTGGTCTCATGTTTGCAGTTAGTGGTTGTTGTGTTGTTGTGTTGTGTTTACAGGCGTTTCTCTTAAGCTGTAAATAAAGGATGTGAACTGAGCCCAAGTTAATGCCACTGACAAGACAGGAAATAAATTTAATGTGCATAAATGATGTGTGGAAGAAAAATCTGTGTGCGAGAGGATTGAATGTACAGCATAAAAACTACGTTACAGGATTATAGTTTTGTTGTTTTATGGAAATGTTACGTTTATGGAAATTTATTGTAGCTTACAAAAAATGTGTTTTAGTCAGACATGCACTGATTTTGTCCAGCCATCTTGTTCTTAAAAATAAATTGAATGTCTGTAGTGATTTATAATCCAGATTAGTCTCCATCTCTCTGTATAAAGATTAAACTGTTTTTGGACTGTTATTGTCTAGACTGTAAGGTAGGAACATGGGTTTTAAAGAGTTAAAAACAGTTCTAAAATCACAAATACTTTATATTTCTTTTGCTGTTCAGGAGAAACTGCCGTTTAAACTGCCGTGTAAATCTAGCAGTAATCTGTCTGTCCTGTGGTTAGTGACTCTCTTCAGAGTGAAATGGTGTTTTCTCCTCTTCTCTGTTGTTGTGTTTCTCTGTGAGGAAGAGTTACAAGAGTTCCTGAAGGTTCCTGATGAGAGTTTGTTTTCTGTCAGTCAGCTGAGATGTTGTGTGGTGGTTGAATCATGGGCACATTTTCAGATTTCTAAGGAAACACACACACACACACACACACACACACCATAACACTTTGATGAACAAACATCCTGAACATGAAAAGATAAGTTTGTTCATCTAAACAAAATTGAAATATTAGTTTTCTTTAAAATTATGGACTAAGAATCAGGGTTACTTGAGGACAGACTGAACACACCACAGCTATTCTGAGTCTTTATCTCAAGCTCTGTAGCTTGAATGTCTCAGAGATTCTTATCTCATGCTGCCAATCAAATGTCGTTCCAGCTCATATGGTTCAAATGAAACCTGCTTTTCCTGTGATTCGCTGGCTAATGGCAAATTACTTACATGCAATGTATGCGTGACTCTGAATGTTATGTTAAACATTGAAAAACTCTTAGAGTGACTGTCAGATCTTCACTATTTGACTCTCTAAAAAGTACGTTAAGAAAACTGATTCTTAAATTCTTACTCTGAGTATTAAAACAAGACTTATTTGGTTGTTATGACAGGTGGCAACCTAGCATTTAGTCAATAAATGAAAAATATATTATTACATTTGTAATCACATAATCTCATTCTCTCTCTCTCTCTCTCTCTCAGATTATAGAGGATGGGCTGTGTGCAATGTAAGGATAAAGAGGCTGCTAAGTTAACAGATAACCGGGACGTGGGTTTGTCTCAGAGCAGTGCAGGTTACCGGTATGGTGTTGACCCCACGCCGCAGCATTACCCCGGCTTCAACGGTGGCACCGGTGTCACGGCCATTCCCAACTACAACAACTTCCACAGCGCCGGGGTCACGCAGGGAGTGACGGTGTTCGGAGGGGTCAATGCATCAGCGCTGCAGGGAACTCTCCGGACCCGAGGAACCGCAGGTAACACACCTGAGCCTGACGGATGTGTTGGGTTTATTCATCACATCATTTAAATCATAGAGCTGCAGTGGTTTAAAACGTGAGTTACAGTCCCACAGGTTTAATGACATAACAGGGTTTGTTTAGCATCATTACTCTGGATCTGTTTGTCAGAACTTCTGTGAGGAGTGTGTGTGTGTGCAGGAGACTGATGGTCTTGAATCAGTCTTGAAATGGATATAACAGGCCATAATTGCAGGTCTTGAATGTTATTTGATCTGTTAAAAGCCTCTGCAGACCATAATGGCGTCTCTACTGCTCACTCTGCACAAAAAGTTTGATTTAATCCACTTTTAATCCACATGGTTTTCATGTGCCCCCCAACCCGTCTCTCTCTGTCTGTCTCTCCCTCTCTCTCTCTCT
>JBAJNP010013780.1:0-11726 GCA_036877545.1 Yasuhikotakia modesta | reverse complement strand
AAAAAAATCACCAATGAAAAAACTGGGTAACCCCGCCTCTTTAAATGTAGTCCTGGTGCCACTGTTCATTCAATCTTTTCTTCTATCCACGCTCTCTGTTCCTGTCTTAAGCATTCGTTTAGTGTAATTTAACAAATAACCCTGTTCCATGGACGTGGGGTAAAACAGAGCCCCCTAAACAAACTATTATGAGGTCACGGCGCACATAAAAACAATGTGACCTCTTGCTCTGGTTGCTCTGGAGCTTGTGGCTTTTCCCTGCGAAAACGCTTTGATTTTGCTAGCATGCTAAACAGAGTCAAAGGCTAATGAAGAGGCAAGACAGTGTTAAACCAACAAGTGCTTCGTGTCTAAACAGCCCTAAATACCACTGAGAAATGAATGTCCTATACAAGTCAAGTTAAAAGCCCTCAGACAAACATCAGATCGAAGACAACCTGCTGGCTGAGCTCCAGAGATGGAACTGCTGGAACGAGCAGAAGTTGATACAGGAGATGGAGAGAGTGAGAGGAAAGCTGTTGCTTATGTCAAGGAGGGGTTGAGGGAGGGCTGGAAAGTTAATTAGCAGACATTAATTGCTCTAATTAAACACTGACTGGTTTAAATAAGGATTTAAGAGCATCTGGACATTCAGCGATGTTAAGCCGTATTACGACGAGCGAGAGGAGGTTCTTCAGCCGAGGGTGCAGTAGCTGTCTGATAAAGAGGGACAAGCACACATTACACGTAATGCACTCGATGGCAATTCTCACGCACTTGTGTGAGAGAGAAAACCGTTACAATTCAATGCAGGAGCTGAAAGTGAACGGTGACTGAAGAGCGTCAGTTACTGACACGCTGTCAAACGTCTGACAACGTGTTCAACGTGACAGTCAGTAAATGACAGCATATCTTTTATTGGGAACTACTGGGCTAGAGTAACAGGAAGTTGATAAACACGGGATATAATGCTGATGGCTAACTTTGTCAAACTGTTTCACATGGGCCAATCAAAACGCCCGAATATGCTAGCTTCGACTCACAGACTGGCATCCAAGCTAACACCCAAATCGAACCGGTGGCACCAAGTGAGACAAAAGCATTTGAGCACCGTAATGTTTTCGTAATACAGATGACTCCCTCTGGGAATGTGACAGTTCGAGATGCTGTACCCGGGGCTAAACATATCCCTCAATGGAACCGCTTACCCATCACACTTGAGTTCCACAGGAATGTGTTCCTCATTAGCACCAGCAGGCATCAGGAATAGAGCTCTGCTTATAGTGAGGAAACTGGGAACGTAGTTTAAAGAAACATTTTTCCCAGGAGACTCTTAACGTTAGGGATCGGCCTCACACGCTTTAATATTCTGCGAACGCCGCATGCCCGAGGTAGTGCCATGAATACAAACACTGTTCCGTATTCACGGCACGGCCATTTGCATTATCATTATACCTGATTGGAGGGGAGGTGATAAAACCTTATGCCGCTCCGGTACCGGACCGCTGTTGGCGATTGTGTACGCTTGTGCGAACGGCGGAATGTTTGTATGTGACGCGTTCTGTGCCGACTGTAACAAGCTGTAATTAAGAAGAATAATAGTTTTGCCCACTTCACGTCATTAACTAGTGAGAGCGTGATAGCTAGCTTGTGTCTGCAATCGTGCCTAATTTTCAGCTGAGCCCCAGATACGGGTTACGGTGGGGAAGGATGATAAGTGCAGAGTTTTTTAATGAGCACAGAGGCCTTCTGCACAGTGTTGTCAACTAAATTACTGACAAACGCATCCGGTCCAGAGATATGCTGTGTGAGGGAGACTGAAGCTCTCTTTCAAAACATAGTAAACTGAATATTGCCTACACAGACTGCTGTCTTCTAAGGCAGCATGCCAGCGACATAGAACATCACAGGTGACTGATTTAAAACACCCTACACAGGCAAAATCTCCAAACTCCTTTTCTCTGAGCACAAACAGCACTCCACACAGACATGAGACATGACTTGCAAATAATTTACCATAGCTTGACATTAGCAAGACTACATACCACATACAAGTACAGTATTCCATGACATACTACTCTAAATACTACACATATACTATACACACACACACACACAATTCCACACTCCAACAAAGTAGGTTGCACCGGTTTAATATCTTGCCTTCAAAGCCACAATGTACACAAAATGTACAGTGTACAAACTCTCCCTACACTTGCATTTTGAGTGATTCATTAGCCACTAAAAAGCACCAGACAAACAAAGTTAAACTATTAGCATTACATTTCAACAGATAGCACAATAATACCATTACCATGAATTCATTTGGCCGTTATAACATGATGCTGTGACAGCCCTTTTTGGGGAGCGCAATATAATGCCTTAACACAGGTTTTGGGACAGAGCATGTAAGTGAGGTACCCACCTCTCGATGATGTCAGCGATTACACAGGCAAACATCTGTAGACCCTCAGGTAACTGCAAGGCCACTGCAAGACAGAGACAAGAAAGAGACCGTGTTCATGTTAGAACAATATAGTGCAGACTGTGAGACTCACCCAGCCTCCTTTATATTACTCTACAGACAGACACAACAGAAAAGACTAACCCTGCCATCATTTGAGCAACTTTAATAATTTTAGATGTATCAGACAATAAGACAGGAACGTGGCTAATTAGCTAAATGGTAACTATAGAATAGAACTTTATACATGGTGGCGGCCGACTCTCACACTTTTAGTGTGAGAGAGAGACACTTTTGGCCTCAGTCTCACGCTTTCACGCCACCAAAACAAACGTCATGCCACATTATGAGCAGCCAATTATAATCACAAAATGCAAATATAAAAACAGCACAATGAATTAAATTGGTTCAAAGACTTAGACTACCAAGTTGTGGAACATTTTGGTGCACTGTTGTGGTTAAACACAAAGGCAAATATTTTCAATTCAAACTCTAATTCAAGTTCTGCTACAAAAAACAGTAATATTGCACGCATTAAGCTAGCATTTGCCATTTCAGAAATGTTTTTATTGTAACTGTAAATGCATAATCTTTAACATTTTTAAAAGGCAAATAGGGCCCATTTACTCTGGTTTGTACAGTACTATGTTGGAAACACCTGACTGAATGTTTGCATCTAATATAATAATAACATAAAATGTGTGCAACTTGCTTTACAAACCGAAAGCTTTCGTTCATTTTTGTTAAACAAATGAGCTGGCACAGAGCAGAAATGCAGCATCAGCTGGCACCGTTTCAAACAAACAAATCGTTTAAACAGCTGCAATAACTTGTCACACTAAAATTACATCAAACCCAAAAACACAGACAAACGAGGGAACAACGCTTTTCCATTACTCTGGAGAACTCAAAGCAAAATCAAACGCTGTCTTCCGGTGAGGAAACAGACAGCCATGTATGTGCAGTCAAATGGTCTGATAACGCATTAAATCGGTGTGAAATTAATGTGCATTAAAAACAGAGAGATGATAATAGTTTGTGTGTGAAATGAAAGCAAACGGATATATAACATTGTTGGATTCATTACAATATCTTGAGCCAAGACTAATCAATACATCATCCCTTATTGCGGAAACTGACCTGTGGACACATTCGTACAGGCCGTATCAGCTCTCCTGAATTCAATTAAATGATAGTGATTCAATAATGGCCTATATGCTTGACTTAAAAGTGTGAGGCGGTTAACTTAACACAAAAAATAAATCCATTTATTAAGTGAACGGCAGAAATATTAACATATTTTACTTCATTATAATGCAGATGGGAATTAATACTGCATATGCCCATCTGAGGAGATTGTGATCTGACCTGACACAAAAAATAACTTTTTCTATGAGCTTAATTAAATTAATTCTATATATCTATGTAATATAATATATAATGCACAGTCATGTACACCAGAAAATAAACCCAGACAATGATTTAGACTCCCGCCCAGAGCAGAGGGTCTTGTATCACCCAAAATGGCGTCTGAACACAATCCCTGACTATACGCTATCCCACATACATTATTTGGGATAGTTGTGCTGTGTTAGCATGGCGCTAGGAAGCCGTTTTTAGTTCCAAAAATAGAATTACAACCCATAAGACAATATGGCATCATTCTAATAAGATCAATTGTCTGTGAGGCTGAGATATGAGCCCGCGCTGTGCTGCATTCGTAAATCACTCAGACGCACTCTTTGAATTAAACAGGGCTGATGAACCGCATAATACAGACACATGTCTGAAGAGTGTCGTTTTTTTTTCCTTTTCTCGTACGTCATGCTTAGATATCCTGTGCTGTCGTCTTGGAAACAGACTTCTGTCCTAAAATTGGAACCGTTACATGTAGCATTCAGAACAACTTTGAGAGCAAAACAGCGTAACAAATGAACCATGAAGTTTGTAATTATCGTCGCTCTACCGTTCTGCGATGACATCATGATGATGTCACGCAGGTGCTACACATCTGTTTGACTGCGAGGCCGTAAAAGCAAATGACGCATAGAGCGGTTTTGAAAAAAAAGACAAAAACAGACATTGAAAACATCACAGGGCAAAACAACAAATATGAACTCTGCCTTATTTTGCATTTATAAGATTTCTTTAACTCTGAAAAACAAGGCCTGCGTGGCAAAACACGCAGTTTGTTTCTGGTAGTTTTACTCAGTGCAACTAAATTCTAAATTTACCTCGTCTTAAACCAATTAATTTCTTAAATCGTTCTAATCTGTGACACTTAAAATTTACTTAAAAGACTATTTTCTTTCAAGCAGTATTTGAATATTTTCATTGTTTTACATTACAGGTCTGGCCTCCCCTCATTAAAACAGGGAACTGGCCTTCAGTTTGTTGCGCAGATTAATGTATGAATTATTAAATAAACTAGATGGGACCATAGCTGCAGTAAAATTATTACAACCGTAATCGTTCCATCATAACACAGCGTTCCACATACAAATCCCATAGTCCTGTGGGTTCTAGAGCATGCCTGTGTTCCACACCCTCTTACAGCCTCAAAGACAGGCTAGTCACAAAAAGGGGTGGGGCTAAAGACATGACCCACAACAAATTACCATGCATTTATCCTAGCTGACAAGCTACAACCAGTGACTGAAAAGACGAAGTTAAAAACAAACTAAGCAATTTGTTCTGCATGTAGACAAGATCAGGAGTGACCAGCCAGCGTGATGGATGAAGGAGAAGAAGAGAAAGAGAGCTGGTCTGATCAACTCTCAGATGAAAGGTTAAAAGACTGACCTCCTTCAGTCCGGACTGACACAGACAGGTCATTACCTGGGAAAGGGCGAGTTTATTAACAGTAAAAGGTTATTCAGCTCAGTATAGCCTGGACTGACAAATCTCTCCATCTGTCCATCTTCAGACGTTACGTTCATGAAGGCCCAGCACCAGCTGTAGGCTAAGTGAGTGCACATTCGTACGCCACTGATTCAGAAATGTCATAGAAGCTCAAAGAAATGCCAAAATGCCAGAAGCCCCGTCTGATGAGGAGTGTGAGACGAGCGGGATCACACAAGCAGATAAATAAATGTGCTTTTTGTGTTCAACCACATTGGTTATGTTGCCACAGGGACTGTGAAACAAAATGTTAACCGCCATCAAATTACCGGAATGGGGGAAAATGCACTGTAATCATGAGAGCAACTATAATGGTAAGAGCTAAACAGACGGGACGAGCTGCGTTATAATGGGAACGTATAAAACGCATATGTACGGTCCTGAATGCTGATTGGTCAATAAGGCCAACACAGCATTCTGTCTGGGTTCTAATAAGACAATATGGTAACAGCTACCATGTGTTCATTTAGCCACTGTAGGCTGTGAAACTTGTGCTAATGGGTTCCAGATTCTACAATGCACAGACGTGACTAAATTTACAATATACCGCAGCTTTCACACCTTATTGCTTAAATAAAGCATTTCTAGATAGCTCTTTAATAGAACCTTCCTCAGGTGGAATACAATATTTGTTTATTAGTCACATATTGTCCATAACTGAGAGGTTGAGGCCCGATTTGATGTGGCCACTTTCCAGTCTGGTAAATTCATAAAAAAAAACACACTCTGCACTTACTGAAGGGCTATTACTTAGAGTTAGTGAGATGAAACAGAGAAATAACTTTTTATTTACGGTTCTATGATCGTTCTTAAACTACATTATAAAGACAGTTTTGAGGAGCCTACACCGATTTTCAAAACTCGAATGCAATGTTTGTATATCCAAATGAGACTGTCAGATCTAAACTTCTTCCTGTTTCATCATTCTACAGGCAAATGCAAACAGACGACATTGCAGACGGAGCCTGCGCCACTATCGCATTCATTTCAAAACACTGTGGACTAATTATTCAAACACAGAAATGAATTAATCTGAAAGGTAAGTTCTCTCTGCTGCAAACAGCAGCCTCTGCATTAATCATTAGCAACCTCAGGGCCGAAGAAATGCACAGATAATCAGTCAGGCAACCAATACATCCTCATTACGTGAAATGAGCACAAATATTTGTGCTGCTCAGATGTAGCCTGCTGAACCGGGGAAAGAGAACAAGACGACAGGAAGTGAAGAAAAACGCTTGTTAATTTCTTCTCAGAATGCATGCAAACTCTGCCTCAGTTTGCAAAAATCAAAGTTATCAGTTATCAATAACGAAAAATATTGCACAATGCAAACTAGCCATGAGAACTAAGCTAAAACAGAAACATGAGTTTTCAACAAAATAAAATGACAAAAAAAACTCACTGAAAATATACTTCTACTAATTCATTTAAAAACAAAATCATGAGTTTTTAAAGACTGAAAGGACTAAATATGTTGATTTGTTGTCTTGAACTTGGTAAAACATCCTCAATACGTCAGCGACTAGACTCTAAGGTTTATACAACATCTGTGAGAATTCTCACTCTGTACTATCATAGAAGATGCCACAGCGATGGTAGTTAAAATTTACTACTAAATGTAGCAGGGGAGGCACATTTATAGCACAATTCATTGTCTGTAGTGCAGCTGTATAGTTGTGAAGTGTATAAATAAAACTGCTAAATTAAACTTTGATAGTATTGAGCGTTCTACAGCTTTAAATAAATGTACCGTGTGTCATCACAGACAGATGAGCCAATCTGTTACAAACCATGAAAACTAAATCTGAAACGCATACATCAAAAGACATTTTTAAACAACGAATTTGGAAACTATTATGCGCCATAAAATCAGAAACCAAAAAGTACAAAGCAAAATAAAAGTTCTCACAACCATAATAACCTTGGTTGTAACATTGATGGAAAATCAAGGACCAAAAGCGACTTCTTGGCAGGAAATGTATCTGTGAAGTTTTGTTCCTCTCAACTCCATCAGGCTATGACTACATCACAAACCAGAGAATGATGGGTTATATATAAAGCTGTGAAAAGGTTCTGTGGTAATCTAGTACATATATCAACCGTGACTCACAGGAACATACCAAACACAACACACTTTGTTTATAAGTCCGCCTGTTACACAATTTATCATTCTTTTCACAGCCGGTGATGAATCCAGATTAAGTGTGTCCGGAGTTCACATTACAGAACGCTGAAACCAGATCTAACCTAATAGAATTCAAAATGTCCAGTAGGCAAATGCAATAAATACAAAAACAATTCGGCCAACAAATACATCAAAGGGACTACAGGCAATATGCTAACAGACAAAGCTAGTCATTTAGACCTGGTTGATGTAAGGTGTTCCGCAGCTGCGGTGCTAAAGACATTTGGGACAGTAATGGCAGAAAATAATGCAAAAACCAAAAAGAGAGAGAGAGACAGAGAGAGAGAGATGAAGAGGAAGGAATTGGTTGAGAATGATCTTTAGCCATTGAGCCCAGACGAAGATGGAGCTTTTAAAATGAAAAGCTCTACAACAAAGAGCGTGTAGCATTCTCTCCAATCCTCATGAAAGTACTCAGTGAAGCCACCTGCTAACACATTCAGCACATCAAACACTTGTCTGTTGTCATTCACATCAATAGAAGCTTCAAATTGGCCATTTGTGTGGCTCTGGTACATTATTAGGGTTTTAGTGATTAAAGTCTGCAGGTCTGGACTGTACAGACAAATTCCTCATGGTGGACATGCGTCCAACAACCCTGAAGCTGACTGAAGCATCTTACTGTATTATGTTCTTCTTTATGCCTGGATATTGTCTGTAGATGTTTACAAAGCTGCATCACAAGAATTACATTAACACAGATGCTTTAATCCAAAGCCACCTTAGCACATTCAAGGTATACCTCCTGTTTTTATCTGTACCCGTGTTCCCTGAGATTCGAACCCACAACTTTTGTGCTGCTAACGCAATACTCCACCAACTGAGCAACAGGAACTCAAGCGGTGCACTCAAGACAACAAGTCACATCTTAATCCAATGTTCACGTGACATGCTAAACGAAGGAGCCTGCGTCTACAAAACACTTCCGTTTTAGTCAAGGGGTTTCCTTACATTGTTCTCCTCTCTCGTCTTACTCACTGTTCATTAGTGTGACTGGGTAACAACCTGTTCTCAAACATTTTCTGACACCTGTACTAGAGCAATGAAGGGCATGCTAAGACCCTCATGCATGTGACACATGGCTAAGGGAGGGGCTCCACGGCTACAGTTACAGCAGCACAATTAAGACAAATGTACATGGTGCAATTAGAACCTCAACATCACAAAAGGTTGCAGTGGAATTTCTCAGGAACAAAATGTCAGTCACTGATGTGCCCAACTTCCTGTTTTGACTACGCTGTACCGATATGTTAGGAACAGTGTCATTGGTGTAACATGTTTTGCTCACAGTGTGTGGCCGTCACGATGGTTATGACAGATTAAGAACGCAGGCTAAACGACCGAATCCAAAGAACAGCCGTCGGGTTGATGGATCGTGGCCCGCGTGTCGCCGCGGCGCCCACGTCGGGGCCTTGAAGCAGAGTCGATTCATCATCAACGCAGCAGATAAACAGCTCTTGATCGGACGCGTCGAACTAAATGAGGATTACATTTGCATAACGATAAATGATATGGCACAAATAAAAGGATTAGCGTGCTGCTAGCTGCGGTTTCACCATCTTTTATCGGCTGTGATGAAATTCTGGTATTAGTTTGGGAGGTATAGCGCATGCATTAGGGAATTTGGGAAAACTGGAAAATTAGGAAAACACAATTTTTGCTATTTACATAACGACATTCAGAGTTTATTACAAGATAAGCTTTTTAACAGGATCTACAGATACAAATTTCCTATAGACTTTCACTGCAAAACGCTAAAAGTGTTTATTAACAACGGGCCACAGATGTTACGGATAGCTCATAAACTGAACTCAGAATTTCTTTATAGCTGCAGTGTTGTAATTTATAAGCCAATAGTGACATCAAAAGAAATGCTATAAACAACAACTGATAGCCAACAGGCTTCCCAACCCTCACAATTGTTTAAACAAACAGTTGGCCTGCTATGAACACGGCCAATTGGTTCAGTCAATATTTTTATGTTGGGCCACTTACAAAAACTGCAATATTTTGCAAATGCCACAATGTTTACACTCTTTGGACCAATCAGCCTTTAAACAACTTACTTACAGTTGCAAGGCAGGACAAGAAACAGAATTTTAACATCAAAAATGTGTTATACAGCAGCTTAGGGGTTTTTAGAAAGAAAATAGGTTAATAAAAGAGGATACATTAAAGTCTACAAATGCTATCAACCTATAGGCAAAGTAAACTCTATTTTAAGAGTCTAGGAACCCTGGGAAAAGCTAGACCTCATATAATTGCTTAAATCTCACTAAGAAACTGTATGACACCTCATTAGAACCGTTTCAAATGAGCTGTAAGTGTTGCTTTCCGAGGGGAATAATTTTACACCATCTGACAGCATCTTCACAAAACTACTTATAGAAGACACCACAGACCACATAACACACTTTCAGAGAAAACAGCCCACAGTATTTAAGGCTGATAACCGAAAACAAAACACCGGTCTATGCGGACACGGATAAAACCCAACAAAAAACAACTAACTGTAAATTGAAACATGTCTGATTTTTGTAACCCTTTTAAAAGCACAAATAAAAAATAAACACCAAGTCACTCTAAAGAACACATCGAACTGGTCTGTAGAAAAAGGTCTTTTAGATTGTGGCAAAAAAAAAAACCACAGATCCCTGTTTTTCAGAATCAGCTGATGGTTAATAGGCTAATGGCCGCACATTTTCCACATTTTGCTGAAGTAAAGCCCTGACAAAATTAGGTAATTATACCCTCTAAATGTCATCATAAATTTCACCAATTTTCCCAGCTAGTTTAAAGCAGTAATTTAAAGCTTACACTTTGTTCCGAAGAACAGCTAGAAGACTATGAGTTCAAACATTTTTTTTTCATCATTTATGGCTGTGGAAATCTTCAGTAAATTCTGCTTTTCAGTTCACTTGACTCTGTCCGTGTAACTAAAATAAACCATTTGTAACATTCAACTATATAATGCAGCTTGCATGCACTCAAAAAACATTATAAGTTATAGACATACATTATAAAGCCTGGCTGTATCATCCTGCAAACAAAATACTATCCTTCACTCTGTAAATTTAAGCTCTTTAACTCTCTTAGAATAAACAACAATCACAATTGATGCGTCTACAAGAAACTAAGTATAACAACTTGACATCCAACATAACTCACTTTAAAGGCACTCAGAACAGTAACTTACAGCATATAGCAAAGTCTTTCATATATAAGCGGGCAACAAAGCAAACATTTGCCTTAGAAGAAACAAATGCAATTTCATCTTTAAGGCTCGGTAAACATCACAAAAGTGAGGAGAATTAAACGCAAGACAAAAGCCTGCAATTGTATTTTGTTTACAGATGTTGAATGTACTCGCCTCTCTTGGCTTTAGCTTGTCGGATCCTCCATATTGTTTTGTGGATCTCAAAATTGTAGTTAGCTGGCAAAGCCCTGATGGCCTCAGCGAGGTCTGGGTCTGTGAGGATCTCATCAGGAATCTGATTGGCCACTCTTCTCGGACCTCGCACTACAAAAAAAAGACAATAAGAGAATTACTTAAAGCTACAGTAGGCAACTTCAGTGAGGCTAGCGATAGCAGCTTACCATTGAAGATCCTGTCCTTCAGTTACAGCTCTCTAATTCTCTCTCATTCTTCTAACCTCTCTAAGCCACTGAGTGATATCTTGCCATAATAAACCATAACGCACAATTAAGGGGCTGTTTTGGCTTGTAGCCTACATGCCAATAAACACAAGACTTCATTCCCCAAAGATGTTCATTTCTTCATTTCGTTGAGTTGGGGTTAGTGGCTTATTTAAATCCTTTAATCTCAATATGAGCAACAGCAACAGTGAATGCCTGACTTACCAATAAAATCTCATTGTTTTGAAAGTAGGATTACATCTATATAGGTTACATCATGGGCGCACTGACTGGACGAGCCTCTACAATGATTTCTCAGATCCAAAATTAATCTTCGCACAAATCAATCAGCCAGGCAACAGGACAGCAGCTAAAGTGAGAGGTCAGCTGTCAACAGAATGAGTCTGTGTCAGTGACATCCATTTATTTTTGTGTGACAGACAGACCATTTGTAGTGTAATTCCCAGCTATGTGTTTTGCTAAATTTGAACAAACTGAATGAAGATGTATGCATTTAATACATTGTTTATAAGGCATCTGAAAACCTATAGGAACATATAC
>JBAJNP010013779.1:0-11726 GCA_036877545.1 Yasuhikotakia modesta | reverse complement strand
AATTAGAAAAATCACATTTCCTATAACTAAGATCTTTCCACACCCGTCCGCTTCTAACTGTTCAAAGAAAAAGCGCTGACCATGTCTGTTGAAAAAGGTTGGTCTAGTTATTTCATCTAATATTGCCACCCTTATAACACAATGCATGCATTGTGGGTTGTTTGAACTGCATAGCCCCTGGGGACAATTGGGTCGCTGAACTGCCACTATTTAGGAGGCTTTGCCTTTGTCAACAGTGCAAAATAGCCCAAAGGCCAGCAAGTTCCCCACTTCTGTGTGCTGGGCCTCAACTCTGAGCTTAAATTTTCTCTGGCCTGCTGTGGATTGATTGTTGTCTGTTGGGTGTAGAGGGTGGGGGTTCAACAGATGTTTAGCTACACCCAAATGTGGGTGTAGCTTCAACAGAGAGGTGTTTCGTTTTGGAGATGGGCTCACATGGAGGGGAGAATTTTGAATGTACGGCTGAGGCCCTGTGTCTAGAGGTCAGGTCCCAGCAGAGGGCCTCACTTGGGGTTAGACTAGCCCACAGAAAGGCCTACAGTCTGGACTATACAAACACCCATCGAGAGGCTCATTACAGTGGAGAAGAACCCCGAGGAACGTACTGTGATCTGGTCTTTCCAGAGTGTGGTCTCAGAGCAGAGCGTGTGCTTAGGTTCACAGCCAGCCACCAGGCATCCACCTCCCCATGCAACAGGACTAGCATATTGTCCAGGAGGTCCAGACTAGAACCTGTTGGTTTGAATGTTATTAGAGGTTCTCAGATGTCTCTTGGGGATCAGGAAGCAAGCAGCTCTTTCAACCACAGAGCCTCTCTGATGTCTCTCAGCAGCTCTGAGGAGGAACACCAGGCTGGAGAACATACTGGCAGAGCTACAGCAGAGCTCAGCGTGGCTTCATCCCTGCTTACGCCCACTCCCGCTGGGGAACACAGGCTGAGTAAGAGAGAGAGAAAACGACTGAAGAGCCTGAGGAGGAGACAGAAGAGGAGAGAACGATGTAGACAGAGCCAACTGCAGGAGAACGTGCAGGTGACGCATTCACACAGTCACGTGCACACAAGTCATGTGCAATGTAGAGTTAACATGCAATCCTATAATATTAATGTTTATCATTTTGAATTGAGTCGTAATGATGTAAAAATAAATGATGTTATGTATTTGTGTAAATATATGTATGATTTATGTAGTGTCTTTGGTTTGGAATTAATACAATATTTTATGCGTGACGAAACACATTGAAGATACAGTATTTCAATGACTAGAGAGAGAGCGAGAGAGAAAAAGGAGAAACTGAGAGAATGAATAATAAAAAGTAATGTTAACCAAAGACAATATGCTTTTGTACAGAATTGACTTAATTTGTCGTTTTAATTTTAAGTTACTGAAGAAAATACAGCTTAAAACACCACCAGTCGCCAGTCATTCGAGGTTGTCCAGCTTTAGAATATTAATAAATAGAGGATCAGTCGCAGAGCATTAGCTCGGTACTGATTGTGTACCAGCAGGGGGCGCCTTTTACAATCAACAGGTTCTGCACTAGAAATCATGACTGATCATGAAATATTTCAATTTAAAGTAGAAGACTTTAAGCATGTAAATTCATACAAATTGCTGTGTCATTCTCACCTCCCATTACCCATCTGTTGATAAACAACACCCCAAAATACACCGGTCTACAAAAAGCTTAGAAAATCTCTTAAGAAATGACACTCTCTGAGAGTGTCCGTCCCATCGTTTCTGTTTATGGTCTGATTACTAAGTCTCAAGGGTAATGACGTCATGCTGCCCACTCATCTGTTATTGTCTCTTGGGTTTAAGAGGGATGTGTTTGTGATTTGGTAGGAGGAGGTAAGAACCCTTCATAAAACAAGGACAGTGAAGAGAATCCCAAAATCACTGGCAGTAATTCTAGTGGTAGGCTGTATTGTTTTCTCTGTTTTTCTCATCTTTTTGGCATTTTAAACTGCAACAAAATCAAAAGCATTTATCTACAGATTCTGTCAAAGGCAATATGAGGTCTCTGTAGGCCTCTTAACTAATATGAGCTCATATAAGCTGCATGCACAGTATTTGTAAAAATAAAAGTTTAAAACAGTTTTAAAGGGAGGCCTCTGTACTCTCCAGCTCTATTTTGGTTAGAATGTAATCTATAATATATTATATAATGTCATCTATTTTTGCCTATGAGACGAGCCATTCAGACTGCTGGCGTTAACTGTGGAATTCTTTTTGTTGAAAAGTTATGATCTTGGCGTCTTCAGAATGTGTTTCTCTGTTGCCAAGTGGGATGTGAGATCTTTTATAAGCTGTGTATGGGGTGATAATGACACTCTGAGGAAATGAGAGTGCGGTCTTTGGGGAGCCCTGAGGGTGTGATAGTTGTAATTGTGCAGACAGGCCCTGTGCACCAGAGAAACCGTATGTGGGACACACCACCACTGACTCACGAATCCTCACAGGGCCCTCTGTATCAAAACAATCAAAAATAGAAAAATCCAGGGATTCTTGTTGTGTGATAAAAACATAAAATCTGGAACAATAAGATCTGGTAGCCCAAGAGATCATGATTGCCAACCATCTACAGAAGACCAAAATAAACCACAGTTGATTTATTTTATTTTTATTTATTTTAACCACAGTTTACAAACCAAAAGCACTGACACTAAAGCTCACTAGTATTAGTTACTTAGTTTACCAGAACTATCATTTCTCCCGTTAAAGAGCTCTACAGGGAACCCATCCAGCAGCAGTGAGGATGAAGAGCTACCAGGCCGGGATCGTGAAGGTTATATCTGTGCTGTTTGTCTGGATGTGTACTTCAGTCCATACATGTGCCACCCCTGCAGCCACATCTTCTGTGAACCTTGTCTGCGCACGCTGGCCAAGAACTGCCCCACCAACACCCCCTGTCCGTTGTGCAGGACCACCATCACACATGTTTTTTTCCAGAAAGGTTTGTTTCAGATAACATCTGGTATCTTATTTGTGGACTCTGAAAGAGTTTGGTTATAGAATAACTGTATTTTCTCCTCACCTGATCTCCTTTAAATATAAAGTGTATAATCGCAATTTGAATTTTAGTGAAGGCAGTCACTTTTCATAACTTCACAGGCATAGTATTTTGTAAAGAAAGTGCAACCATCTTCCCGCTGTGACAGATATGAAACATTGAGGGTCCTTGACATAGACTGAGCAGAAATTAGGCTCTTATGTTAATTGCCAAATTAAAAGTGACATATTTAACATGGCAGATGAGAGAGACTGATGTGAGAAATTCACTGTATGAGGTACATTTTTATGTAAGTCTGTATAAAATGTGTCTGGGTTTTCTTTGCACACTGACCAATTAGCACTGAGCTTTGTGCTGATGATTCATAGAGAAATTCACACATCCCACTCTTCACAGAACTGAACCACACAGCTCGTACCTTCTTCCCAAAGGAATACCTATCTCGGAAGCAGACCTTCCAGAAAGCGAGCTGTGCAAAATGGCCCCTTCCAAGTTGCCGTAAACTGTTTCGAATTTTTGGAGGTAAAATTTAATTTTTTATATATTTATGTGCAAAATGAGAAAAATGACATAGAACACAGAAAATGAAAACAACAGTAAGATAACATGAACTCTGCTGTTGTTTATGAGACTTGTGATGCTTCAGAATGCAAAATAGTGTTATATTCTCTCTCTCCCTCTCTCTCTCTCTCTCTCTCTCTCTCTCTCTGTTTCTTTTCCTCTCTACCTATCTGTCATTCTCAGGCTTTCAAAGACAGGCAAGTCCAATCGGTAGACGGCAGTTCCCTCACGGCGGCTACAGGCTTGATGCCTTCAACTTTGAGGATGATTCGCATGGTTGGCGATTTGACATGGACATGGTGATCATCTATATATACTCCGTCAACTGGGTCATTGGCTTTATTATCTTCTGCTTCTTCTGCTATTTCTTCTTCTGTTCCTTTTAAAGATGATGTATGAAAGCTGTCTGCTGTGTTTCAGTTCATTTTGAACTATACAGAAGACAGGCGAGTATTACATCATGTGAACTGGACTATATATAAGAAGCCAATCAACAGACACCATATGAAATTAAATAATTCAGCTGAAAGTGACAAGGAATGACTGTAAAAATATTTTACTGAGGTATGAAAAGTTTGTCTAATACCTGTTTGCTTTTAGACAAAAGTTTGGTTAACCTTGGCTAACACAGAGGCTCTAAAAAGTATTTGGGCCCTTGAGGCAGAGTTACACTGGGGTCACTTTAAAATCAGTGTGAATATTTTTATGAAAGTGCCTTTCTTGCAGTTTATTGCCACAGTGCAATGCTTAGTTTTGTGAAAATCTACTTCTAGCCTACACATATTTTCACAGAATAAGAACATTATTAACACTAAAATTGGTTGTTTAAAACATTTTGTGCTTGATTTTTTTCTGCTTAAATGGCCATGATTGTTCTCTGTCTTTTCTCAATAACTAATGCGCATTTACCTGTTGTTACTTGCCATTGTGTTGGAAAATAAGTATTTTTTAAGTATTTTGCAATAAGAAATACCCTGATCTCTGCATGTGATGAGTAAAGTAATTATTTCTCATTCATTCAGGCAAGCTAAACAGCTCTGGTGTACAGTTACAAACAGGGCAGATTTTAAATCCAATTGACACCTTTTCTTTTCAAAACAACCTTCAAATGAACCAAATATAATTTACATGTAGGCAATTATTTGTCACTTTCAGCTTTGAGCAGGGACATACTCTTTATTATTGGAAATCCTGAGCAAGGTTTTATGTTGAAAGGCCATCGGTTACAGGAGCTATCTTGTTCCAAAAGCGCACGTGTTGCCAAGACACTGATCCTTGTAAATACTCATTTTTGATTGGCTCTCTCTTGGCATGCACATTATCCTTCCCTCCACTTTAGGCACCACAGATACCAACCTCTCCATCATATCACATTTAGTCATTTCAATGGCTGTATAACACATACGCATTAGTTACTTTAGCACAATCTGACCTTACTACTATGACAAAAAATAAGGGCTGCCATTAAGGGTGGTTTAATATTAGTTTTGTTCATGTTTCTTGCTTTTAATACAATTAGGATTTATAACTACAAACACTGCGATTCAAACCCTAAAAGTATTCCATTCGGTAGAAGCTTGACTTTTATGAATTTTTAATATATGTCATTTGAGATCATTTTCATAGGATACTTACCAGATGCAGAGAGGCTGTCTGAGAGTTCCACTAGGTTCTTTTTATGACATGACTGGCATGTTTTTAGGTCACTGTTAATCTTTCCTGACTCAAAATAGTTGATTAGAATGGCGGACAATGTCTCAGCACTGTCAGTATCACTTCGCCGGGGGCAGCTGGCGAACATTGTGTATCCATCCTTACCCTTTCATTTAAAAGGGCCAAATCATTGTTTCAAAATTAAAGGGACGTGTCTAAAAGTCATTACAGCAGTCAGAACTTCATTACCTTTGCCATGTATTCCTTGATGGCCACCAGATATGTTCTCTTTCTGTCCAAAGTTTGACCTTGAATTTTAACCATCTCTGGGAAAACTCTTCTTCCTTGAGGGGCAGCAGGATCAAAGCCAAACTGTATTCCGGCAACTTGTGGAAATCTGGTAGGAAACCAACATGTTGTGTTGTTTTAGATGTTTTGTTACACCTGTATTTTACTACAATTTTTCCTTAACCCTCCTATTATCTTTGGGGTCAATTTGATGTCAATTTTAATGTCTCTAAATGTACGGTTGGCATCATTTTTTGGCTTGTTATTTAATGGCTATTTAGGCAGTCAACAAATAAACAAAGTACTTGACACACAAACTTGGGTAAAAGTCATATTCTGGAGGTTTAAATTGCTGGGGTCTTTAAATTGAGGGTAATAGGAGGGTTAAAGCATAAAACCTTTCATAATAATGACCTTCCATCTAACGCAGGATATTTCCAAACTCCATTTTCTAATCCATCATAGACCTGCTGTCCAGTAGCTTCAATCACTAGAACAGGGTCCTTAATGGGCAGGATTTGCAAGAGGTCCATCATGGTGAATGGTCCTGCTGCATGTATTTGATCTGAACGCAGTGTGCCTAAGAAAAGGGATTTCAGTGGATGTGGTTAAACACTGGACAGCACAACATATGGTGTGGAGGGAAAGTCTAGTTATAACCTGAGTTTAGGATGGCAGCCTCAGCATGCGTGGCCTCCAGCATGGCATTTGTGATTAGATTTCCCAAACTGCACTCGGCACGTCGCACTGTCACAAACCGCCCATCCAATTCCACGTCAGTAAAGATGAGAACTTGCCTAAGCATATGCTAAAATCATTTTTAAAGGCATAAGCCAAAGCCATGAGATGAATAAGCTAATATATATATATATATATATATATATATATATATAATGTATATAATATATATTGTCAAAACTAAAATTACACCAAAAATAATAAAAACTTTATTTAATATATCTGCCGCTATATATTTCTCTTGCTTGTTTATTGACAAAAAGTACATTCTAAAACTGTACCTGAACGTTGCTGTAATATTCATCTACAATTTCCTTAATGCATTGATCTTCCTCATAATTTTCGGTGACAGGAATTACTTCCACTGTGTACGTGAATGTCTTGTCACTGGTCCTCACAACATCAACTTTGGATAAATATCTAAACTCAGAGCCACTTTTAACAATGAGGGTTCCGCTGACCTCCTGAACTCCACACTCATGGTCATGACCACCTAAAATAAGGTCCACATCTTTTGACTCTTTCGCCAGTCTGATGTCATTGTGCCATCTCATGTGAGTCAGGGCTATGACCAGTTCAGCCCCTCCCTCTCGCAACCTTTGAGCAAGAAGATTAGCTGTGGAGACATAGTCCCTGTACTCAATATTGTCCTTGTTTACTGTTGACAGAGTGTCTAACCAGTCTTCCTCAACAAGACCAATTAGACCAATTTTTAAACCGTTCCACTGAATGATGCTGCCTTTAACACCATTCCCAAGTATTAGGGAGGTATTTCTGTCATAAACGTTGCTGAGAAACCATGGGAATTTCATCTGCAGTACCAAGTCTTCAAGCACATCCAAACCAAAATCAAATTCATGATTACCTTTGAAAAGCAACATTAAATGTTACCTATAGCAGTGATCTGGACCAATCACAAACTGAGAAATGAAGCTGGCAAACCATTCATTTACTTACCATATACAGCACAATGTATACCTAATTTATTTAGAACATCAACCATGTGTTTTCCTTTTGTAACTGTACTCAAAACAGAGGGACTCAGACAATCTCCACCAAAAGAAACAAAGGGATTCAAATGGCTGAATGATCTCAGAGCAGTTGCAAACCTGTGAAATAAATATGATCATATAATATAATTATATAATAAATATAATGAGCAATAATCACACACCAAAAACAGACAATACACAAAAGTACACAAAGGCCTAACATATGTGCAATACTGGAAAAGTTGGGCCAATAAACATCTGGATGAGTGGATGAGTTCATCCACAAATTTCCTGTATCCACACTTAGTTTTAGGTAGTAAGATGAAAGCTGCCTGTTGCCATAGCCGTCTGCCATACTGAACAATACTGAACTACCTGTTATGTAAATGCACACCAGCAGAACTTAGCAGAACTTTCCCACAGGCCCAAAAGCAAACCCTCTTCATATTTAAATGTATACCTTGCTGCTCCGCCAACTGGCTCTTCACGTCTCGCTTTTATCTCGTAAACATCGTTAAAATGTAAAACTGTAAGTGCAGTTGCCTGTTTTTTACTTGACGGGTTAATCTGAACAGGCGCTTGTTCATCCATGTTTGAAATGAGCGTTACCATAGTAATACTGCGCCTGCTGTTTTTGTGCTGGGGAAGCGAATCATTTACAGACGCAAGTTTACGAAAGATTTTGTAGAAGTTAAATAGTTTTATAGGTTATAGAAATAAAAAAAAATGCAACTTTTTTCTATGCATTTTATCAGTGAATTATTCGAATGTTTGACCGTGTATTTTTACGTTTGGTGCTTCAGTGTCACATTTAATAAAGCTGTAAAGTGGGGTCGGTGAGTGGATTAGTATTCTCATCCTATGAGAGCAATGTGTTCAACCACGTCATGCCTCGAGCAACTGCACCTATCAAGGTTAGAATAGCGCTCTTGGATCATCTTCTGCTACACGGTCTCAACAAACGCTCAACAGAGTTGATCACTGCTATACAGTTCAATGCATTTCGAGAAGTGATCATTGTTGTGAGGTGGTGCTTTGTCAAGACGATGCTTTTAATATAAATAAGCTATTTTTACCGTTGAAAGGCATCTTTGCCCAAGACATGCTTGCATCTGCTTTTTTGTCATCGCTTTTCTCACTGCTGAAAGAAGACGAAGCTCTGCAAGGACACTTCGGGAAAATTTAGCTCTCTGCTGGAGTGAATGAAGGTGACTCGCCTATTGGATCGTGGCAATGCGGAGAGAATCCAGGAGCGAGATAGAGGCAGATCGATCAATTGAGTAAGAAATAGAAACAAGCGGGAGTGTGTTGATAAATCGGCATTTTATATCAGGGCAGTTGATTCACTTGATGTATGCATGAGTTCTGCACCGAATGGGCGCAAAAACCGCCCCAAAACTGCCGGAACCATCTTCCACATAGGCAATAAACCCCCGTCCAGAGAGTTGCATCGCACGGAGAGCGGAGAAGCCCTGCGTGCCGTAGCGGACTGCAGAATGGTGGGTATGCCTGCGTCATGACCGTACATTCTTATTCCTGTCTAAATTTCTGCATATTTTAAAACTGCTCATGTTTCCTCACCTGACAACATCCTACATGTATAATGCGACACTGGGGAGGTTCAATTGAAATGGTTTGTCTTGGAGATCGCAGGTTTGTGACTTATAGTCCTATAGCGCGACGGTAGTTCTATATGTTGCGCTTCTTTCTCGCAATAATTTTTATCAATAAGATCAGCATCCGTGCTATTCTGAACAAAACCCGCAAATGTGAAGAACAAACGGGTTTTGTTTGTTGTGTTCAAGTCTTTGCCCCATTATCAGGCAGGAGGCTTCCTTTCTAGCAAATATTGATAAAATGGCACAAGCATCTGTCGCTTGTGTCGCTGCTCTCAAACAAACAGCTCGCTTTTATCATTAGAATAGCTGTCTGGTATTTTCACTATCAATGATTGACAGGTATTTCTTGTAAGTGTGTGATATTATTAGTGCATTTTCAGAAAAAAGTCATATTGCAACTAGATAATGTGTCCTATTGTTGGCACGCTTTTTATCCACTTCGTATATTTCCAAGGTTAAAAGGATTTTCTCAGTCAGTGTGTTGAAAAAATGAATGTAAGTGTGAATAAATGAGCATTAATAACATACAGAAGGATTTGTCACTGGAATATGAGCCATATAGTTTCTCAGCTTGTTTGCTTTCGTGTTCCTCATCCGTTAGGTTGTCCAGGAGTTCAATACACTTGTGGCCGTCTACAGGGAGCTGGTTATCTCTATTGGAGAGATTTCTGTGGATTGTCCTTCTCTTCGTGCAGAAATGCACAAAACACGCACAAAGGGCTGTGAGATGGCGCGGACCGCACATCAAAACCTGTCTGCAATATCAGGGTAAAAAAAATGCTGTTTCAGTGAGGGATGTTTGTTTAGTAAAACATGTTGTTTTTTAAATAAACCTTTATGAAAGCTATAAACTTAACCTAAATGTTATAATTAGAAGTCCAAAGACTTAGCAAATTCCAAACTCCTGTCCTTTTATCTTTGCATATCTGGTCACATAGCAATGCAATGATTTTGATAACTGAAAGTGAAAAGTTTCAAAGAATGTTAATGCTGTGAGAACACTCCATGTTAACTGGGATTTTCTTCAATACCTGTCTTATACAACTGGGAAATCTGTCATCACTGTTAAATTGTGTTCATTTTTTGATGACATAAAAGCTTACATAATGCATCTTACATGTGTACAATCTTACATCTGCAGTTCTTTACATCAGGATCTTCACCAGAAGTTCTTTGGCTTCTTTCTCTGTTAATTAAAGCAAGACAATGTGAATGGACTGCAGATGAATAATTTACCAGAGATAATGGAAGCATCATTCAGATTGAGAATCTGTCAAATTAGGCTGATTATGTAAGTGTGGGGACTATTTCAGTGCTCGACAGAAATTATAATGCAAAATCCAACACAAACTCTGTCCCTCTGTCCCAAATTCCTTCCAAAGAATGTCATTTTCATAATTCATTTCCTGTTTATTTTTATCATCTGTCATTTGCCATCATAACGTTCTTTGCTGAATGTTAAATGTTTGAGGTTTAGTGCAGGTTTCATACAGCCATGTTTTTTCATCTTATTTTACACATTGTTTACAGGTTTATAGTAGTTGATACTATTACAGTCAACACAACATTTCCACTATGAAAAAACAGTTTTGAGTTCTAAAAACAACAATGGGGCTTTTTGGGCACTTTGCAAGCCGATTTACCTTGTGCGGCTTTGATGCGTGTCTGTGTTTCGGGGAATTCAAGAACAGGAAAATAAAGTATCCACTGTACCGCAGCTTCCCACCTGGGAATTGTAGAGCAGTAATTACCAGCATAGGATTCTGAGAAACATAATTTTCTGAGAATTCTCACTTCCACTGAGCCAGTGTGTGTATAGCTCTTGTTTATCACTTATCTACTCAACTCTCAATGTTGCTGGGAAACATCTGTTGTGCTTCATTTAAAACTCATGATTGCTGACAAAGATCTTTGTATGGTCAGTTGTTTTGGGTTTTTGAGGTCAGGAATGCCAGAATCTATAACTTGTAATATCTAGAAATCAGATAGGTTGAGGGAAAGATCTCACAGCCAGAACTCCTCAGAAGTTCTAAGATGCATTATTGATGCCCACAGCCCAGAGGATGGGGAAATACATCCAGAGATCTGCCGTCTATTCATCCAGCTGCAGTGCTGTCTGGAGATGTACCTGACGGAGATGCTTAAGTCTGTGTGTCTGCTGGGATCCCTGCAGCTCCACAGGAAAGGTAATGCTGTGAGGGCACTCCAGGAAACATCTCAGCAGGAACATCTACACCAGGGACATTGGTGAAATCTGGCTTGTCCAGTTCTAGAGCCTTAAAGACCTAAAGTTTACAGGGATTGAAGCTGCTTGTTGAAGATTGAAGAGGAAACAGGCATTAGCTTGACCCACACCTTGAGATGCATTTAATATTATTGTTGATTATGACGACTGTGTTCTAGACTGTTATCAGGCTAAAATTTCTCACTGTATGTGTTCCAGGAAAACATCATTTAGGAGCAGCAAAAGTAGACAGTAAGAAGGAGGACAGCTCTGATATCCCCATACTGGAAGACACTTCCTCCACCCCGCCAGACCGTTCCCAAAGATACCTGCTGGTGGTTACAGACATTGAGAACATTGAGAGGTACTCTGTTCTCCTCAAAGGAAAAATTTGTTTCCTGCTTTTTGCTTTTTTCTGTCAAAATGGTCAGAATCTGAAACTGTTCTTTGTTGTTTCCAGGGACATGACGGAAATGAAAAATTTGCTAAGTAAACTCAGGGAGACGATGCCTTTACCGCTGAAGAACCAGGGTAAGATCTGCACCCTTTCCAGTTTTTGAACTTTTTCAAACATTTGAAATATTTTATAAATATTTTATGTAACGATGAGAAAACATATTACTCTCACCAACTCTCCTT
>JBAJNP010013778.1:0-11728 GCA_036877545.1 Yasuhikotakia modesta | reverse complement strand
GCATTGAGAACAGTGTCAATGAGTTACGAAGCTATTAGGAGATGATGAACCATGACAGAGCTGAGAAACAGCAGCCATTGGTTCGTTTCTCACCTCTAATGATGTCAATGGCTGCTGGATATAAGAATTTATTCAGTCTAGATGTGCTTCTATCTGTTCTGCTTAATACCTGAAACTCTAACCAGTCCATATATTTTACAAATGTGATACTGCAGTAGAAGTTTCAGGCTGAATTAAGCTGTGCTTGCCACAGAGTGAAAATTAATATAAACCCGTTTCTATTCATATCTAACCCCTAGCAGTGAATTATGCAGGGCTATATTGTAAGTAATGGCCTGTATATAAAAATCTGTAAAAGAATTGTTGCAAAATGAAGGAAAAATTATTAAATATCACCAGTAACAGTGATTTAACCAATCTAAACTACAGTAGTTACTGAATCTCTCAATTTTAGTTCAAAGTACCTACAGATTTCACATTTATAAAACTGAACTGCAGTTACTGTTATGCATATTATGTTATGCACTATACTGTATCGTACTATACTGCACTTTGCTATGCCACAGCACACCACCCTGTACTATATTATGCAACCCTATACTTTACTACGCTATGTTATGCAATGCTATACTATACTATACTGCACTATGCTATGCCACAGCACACTACCCTATACTATTCTATTCTATACTATAATGTACTGCCCTACAATGCACTACACCACAGCACATTACCCTATACTATTCTATACTACCCTACACTACATTACACTACACTATACTGTGCAAGGTGTTCTGTTTCATTGGCTGTTTGTTTGATGAAAGAGGCTCCTACTATATGTGTGAAGAGAAGAATAAAAACGCAATCACATTGTGCAATGAGGGCTGACAACAGCAGCATGTGTAATTGTCTTTGTGTATTTGTTTTTTACTCATCAGTGGCTTCATAAGGAAGAACGAATCAACCAAAAACTTTAAATTCTGTAGTAAATAGAAAGCAACAGCAGGAAGCCGTATGTTTTATAGAATGTCTGAAGTTACACAATATATATATTATTGAGAAGTTCTGTTTATGGATTGTGTTTCACCCTCAGGAACTAACAGACAAAATGAAGGCTTTTGTGGAGAAATACGAGCAAAATGCAGATGGGAAAATAGGTATTATTGAGGTAAGAAAACAAACCGCCTATGCAGTTCCTTAAGTCTTAATAAGATTGCATGATTATACTGTATATCGTCTGGGCTGCTATAATGTGGGCGAAGGCTGCAGAGTCTAAGTTCCAAAATGAAAAACTTTGGCATGTTGACAGAGCCCAACATGTGACATTCGCTGTTAATTGCTGGACTGCAGGGCTAGTCATCTCAGTCCTGGAGGGTCACTGTCCTGCGGAGTTTAGTGCTAATGCTAATCAAACCTTGTACACATGCTTGTCATTTTCAAGGAACTGTAAAAACGTTGATTAACTTGTTCAGATAAGGTTGATTGCTGAGATAAACTCTGCAGGACCTGTGAGGAGTTTTACTGCTGTGTTGACTGATTACCCAAAACAAAGCAAACATTTTTGAAATGTTTTCTGCCGTACAAAACTGGCTTGAGACTAAATAGTCTGTTCACGCTGGACTTAAGCTGAAATCTATTCTGAAATCCTAAAAGTCCAGGTGAGATCTCCAATATCTCAATTATTTATCGTGGATAACGAGAGATTGAATGGAAATAAAATTAAAACCTTTCACCTTTGTCTCTTGTGTCTCAGACATTTCTCCTGAGAGAAATCTCACAAATATCTCCATTATTTGAGTTTCAGAAAATATCTCAGCAATGTCACAAACTGAGATCAGATCAAGTCTGCAAACTAATGTCAATATTGTTGAAAGTTTATTCATTAAATTAACCAAAATCCAGATTATTTCAGACACAAGGTAAATAAATGTTACAGCTCTACATCTCACTCCTAAGCAATCTTAGAAGAAACAACTGAGACAAAGTTGAGACAAAGTGAGCTACTGCTGAGAAACATTTTCCACAGGGAGTGTGTTGATCTCTGATGGAAGTCTTGTTGGAGATGTTGTATCTGAGAAGATACCATCAGATCCTGATGCTTTATAAACTAACATCTCTTCACAGCTGAATCTTATTTTCCTCACAAGAATAAATGCACGTTACATTTAGCGCATACAAAGTTTTTCTGTACAGTATGTTGATCTGATGTGTTTATCTCTCCTGCAGCTGGTACAAATTCTACCCACAGAGGAAAACTTCCTGCTGTTTTTCAGACAACAGCTCAGGTCTTGTGCAGAATTCATGCAGGTAAACGCAGACATTGACTGAAGTACACAGAATCATTTCCTGACAATAATACGCTGAAATTACAGCCATATCCACATCACAGCACAGCACAGATATTATTGTACTGTATGATCCTGTACCGCCAAACAACAACAAACACTGAAGATGAACTTTGTGATGTCAGATCCTGATTATTTTCGGTCTATTTTAGGCCTGGAGGACTTATGACGCGGATCACAGTGGATACATCGAAGCTGATGAACTTAAAGTGAGACATTTTCTTATTTTAAACATAGCTTCGCTATGTAGGAACTTAACACTTTATGTGCCTTATGAGAGAAGTTTATCAGTAACAATAATAATAGTAATTTATTAAGAAACTTCTGACCTCATGAAAACACAGTAGATTGACAGTATTCCAGCGACAAGCCCCCATTGAGCATCTAAGTGGTCCTTAAAAGCATAGTTTACCCAAATATAAAAATTCCTCCATCATTTATCCCCTCATGTCCTTCCAAACCTGTGACTTTTGTCTTCTGTGGAACACAAAAGAAGATATTTTGAAAAATGCCTCTGTGGTTTTGTGTTGATACAATGGAAGTCAATGGATGACACTGTTGTCTGGTTACCAGCGTTGTTTGCTTACTACATGATACAAAAATATGTTTTGTGTGTCTCAGAGGCAAAAAAGTCATAATCTGACCTGAGACAACTGACAAATGATGGAAAAATGTGGGTGAACTGTCCCTTTAAACCCCTAAAGGGAACAAGATTAACGCCTTCTGAATTTAGTAGAAAATAAAGCAGCACAGAAAATCTATTAACAATACAATGATTAAACTGAAGACGCCCATCGCCTGAGGATTCATAGCTGCAGTAGTCCAGACTGTCTGACATTGACTGGGTCGGTTCTACCCAAAGGGCCCGGCTGTACTCAGTTTCTTTAGAAAAAGTTAGCTGGCTGTTAGCTAGCACTTTTTCTAGCATGTAGACTGATGTGTATAACAAAAAACGCTTTGTCTGGAAACCAGTGCTAATAACAATACACTCACACCTCGACAGGGGCCTGTTTCAGCACAAAGCAACACAACACAAACACAAAGGATCTGCCTGATTCAAATTAAAACGGGAAAGGTTTCTTTGAACAGCAGCCAGATTTACAGCCAGTGATTTGTGTGCAATCTGTCAACATCAAACTGCTTTTGGACAAACTAATGGACCTCTGTCAAAATCAGGCAAACTGAGAGTTCTGTGACAGACGAATGTAGCATTATTCTATAACATATAACCTGTCCAGCTTTAAGAAAAACACTTTATACCTCTAACATTTACAATATAAAGAAAAATATAAAGGAACACTGTACTTAATAATCAAGTTAAATCATTGACTATCTATACGTCTTCTTAAACACAATCAGCAATTATGCTAGTATATAATGCTTGCATATATACGTCACCATTCACAAACATTAAATGTATTTTACGGTTATCTTGTGTTTTTAGAACTTTTTGAAAGACCTGCTGCAAAGAGCCAAGAAACCTTACGACGAGAAAAAACTGGAGGAATACACACTGACTACAGTAAGACAGCTACTGTACAGAGCTCACATCTGCATCTGAGCCAGAAAATAAACGCTCTTTTAATATTTTCAGCTTAAGATTTTTGATTCGAATAAAGATGGGAAATTATGCCTGTCAGAAATGGCAAGGTAAGTGGGTTTGAGATTTCATTTACCACAGGCTTTTATCATTGATATGAAAACTGGAAACATGGTCTTCCTTATTTTTCACTAGGCTGTTACCAGACCAGGAGAACTTTCTACTAAAATTTCAGGTTTGTTCTCATTATGAATACAGTTGATTCTCTCTAATTTTACAAACCCAATCTGAACAAACCGTTTAAATCTTTTCATTAGGGTGTAAAAATGGCCAGAAAAGAGTTCAACAAGATTTTTGAGTTATATGACCAGGTAAGTACCATAAACATCAGTCGTGCTGGTTGGTTTACGCATAACTAAGTGGGCATAGCTTAACCAGAGTGTCTGTATTTGTGTAAAATCTTAGGAAAACAGTCATTAGTATGCAAAGAACTTTATCTAGATATCACATCCCACACAACTGACGTTTTTGGCTCAGGCTCCAAAGTAACATATTACTGTGTCCCTGAATTCTTTACCGTTTATGACAGCAGCTCTGATGTGTAGCGACTGGCTGCTTTAGGTTGCAGACAGGAAGACAGCTTTAAACACACACTTGCCCTTTTTGGTCTATTAGAAAACAGAGAGTCAATGATGCGTTAGAGAGAACGACGTATGTTTGACGCTCAGAGGCATTTCTGAACAGAAACACTGGCTGCTAGCATTCGTTTAGCCGGCATGTGGATTAGCCACATACTGCTGTGATGGACAGACAATGTAACATACAGACTCGTTCTTTCAACAGGTCATTAAGAGGCGATATACTGTAAAGCCACATTACAGACGCCAGAGCTTATATACTGGCTTATATAAATATCCTGTTCTTTATTTAATGCATAAATCCCTCCTGAAATGGCATCTAAACAGCCATGATAAGACATAGTAGATAATGGGATTTAAATAGTTAACTATTAATGGTATACATATGGTATTTTTTGTTGTTTGATGGTCCCTGTTAACAATAAACAGTCACTGCTTTCATTTGTGAGGGACGGATAAAAACAAAACAATTCAGCTGAAAGGACAGAAAGGACAAAAGAGCGAAAGAACAACGACAGCTGTTTTATTTTTGAGTAAACGGTTCCATTAAACCTTATCAGAGGCACCTCAGGAAGTGCATCGCCTTTTCAGGAGACCATCTAAATGTCTTAAGACATCTGAAGAAAGTTAAAGACCCAGTTTCTCTGGCTGTTATTTCTTCAGAAGTCCAAATGACCACCTTGAGACCCGGCACGTCATTGCATTGACTGTGCAAAACCGATCCTCAATGCTCTGATTCTAAACCCTTCCCGTGTAACGCACACGTAGCAACGCTAGCGTCCGAGCAGGGAGACAGGAAATGATGGTTAAAGTGGCGTGAAGCTGAGTTTCCTCAGCACCATCACGTGTGTCCGCTTGCTAACGTTCACCCCCCTCCTCCTCCCGCAGGACAGGAACGGATACATGGACGAAAATGAGCTTGACGCACTTCTCAAAGATCTTTGTGAGAAAAACAGCAAGGTAAATCTCCAACAGCTCGGCTCAAATGAGCTTTCACACTTTCATTTTCTGAGACGGGACAATTAAGTAAATATATCTGGCCCTTGAGCCACAACAAGTTCATTTCTAGAAGACACATAAAGCATGATAACACCTGATAAAATCTAATCTTCTGCTGTTGTGTGCTATACGCATACAACAAACCATCAACTTTAGCGGGGCTTGGAAACTACTTTAGCTTATGATGTACCAGAAACAACTATTATGATAAAACGACTATCATTATGTACGCAGGCAATTCGTGAACACTTTTAATGACAGTTTGATAGACAGACAGTACAAACGTTACAGATGCATTTCCTCTCACAGGTGCTGGAAGTCAACAAAATCTCTACGTATAAAAGCGCCATCATGGCTCTGTCTGATGGAGGCAAGCTCTACAGAACGGAGTTAGCCCTGGTGCTGTGCGCAGAAGAGATGTGAAGCCCCGCCCCCAACCTGAACCCCACCCGCACTCATACCATCCCAGAACCACGGCCCACTGCTCACCTGTGAAGTATGAAGTAGCTAGATCATTTGCATATTTACGTTCTTTCATTTTGAACATCTACGTCACCTAGACTGGCAACCCGTGACTCATACTTTCGATTTGCTGTTTCTATACCGTTTATAAGTGTACAGATTTTTTAAACGACAACACTGATACGTAACGTATGAATTGCACCATGCGCACCACATATATAAAGCTCCACCTTTAACGAAGAAATCAACAATGTAACAATTCCTCACCCTGGTGTCAATATCCAAAATATACGACAATAGCTATTTAATGAATGTTCTCAAGTAACCGATTTATCTGATTTTGTAGCCGAAAGCAATAATGTTACATGGAAAACTGGTAAATAAATAAAACTTAATAAGGCTACATTTACTTTTGTGATGCATGCTAACACACGACAGGCCCACGTTCGCAAGGCATTTTTACTGTAAGCACACGCCAACCGTATTGCATCGACCCAGTCCCTGATGTTTGACTTTTTTTGCACTGCAATGACACGCTCTTCTATGCTGAACACCATAGACACTGTGTACGAGGATATTAAACTTATTAAATGACTGACTACCTGCAAATCCATTTGTTTGTGTCTCATCTGTCTGCAGAGATCAGTTCAATATAATATCTTTGATAAGTAGCACCAGGAATTATGCTGGTTTAGCTGGTACAGTAAACAAAATACTCCAGTGTAATGTCTGGTTTTGAGATGGTTCACGATGAAGCTTTTGCAGAAGCAGAGAAGCTTTTTTGTGAAGCACCGTTTGGAGTTTACAGATCAACAATCTTATCTTACAAATTGAAGCGCTGACCTTGGGACAGCCAGTCTTTGTCTAGGACTGCGAGACATTCATCTTGTTTCATTGAAAAAACAGACACAAACTCAGAATCTAAACCCATTTGTTGGTGCAAAATTCAGTAGCTGTTAAAATCTTTGTCTTTTTTAATCTTTTAGTCATTTACCTTTTGACGATAAAACCATTAAAATGACTAAATTTAAATAACTAGTTGATGACTAGTCAGATGAAAAAAGTAAATGAAGCACCATTTCTAGGTTAGCTGGTTTGTGAAACTAACCAGGATTACATTGTACAAAAGGTAAAACTGGCTTGATTTAATTAAAGCACAAATGTGGAGTCACACTAAAAAATATGTTCACAGACCAGCTCTCAGACTCAATTAAATACACATCAAATATTGCATATATGACCTGAAAATTGTGATAAAATTAATAAGCTGTGTTTGCCTCAGTCATCATGTTAATAAAACCAGCCTGAAAATAACTTAAACTCTTAAAATAAAGCCTCAGAACAGCATTTCCCATCATCAATGTGACTTTCTTTCTGTAATTTCACCAAAAGTGCATTTTATTGTAAATTTGTTGTATTATTCTACTGTAAAAGTACAGCAATTGAACAGAATGCAAGAAAAATATACATCATATCACAATTTCGATGAATGGCTGTATTATAAGACTAGAACACTTTCTCATGGGTCTTAACAGAAGATGTATTAAAATGATAAGAGCAGCATGCAGGCTAACAATAAAACTTACTGAACATGCTAACAGTCTACTTTACAGAATGAGGCGTTCATTGTTAAAATACGATTTTAAATCAAACACAAAGGCAAAAGAGATCATTTTAGTTACGTTCTAGTTATGCTCAGTCAATATTAGAATGAACAAATTTATATTATTCACAATGCCTCAAACAACTGTACTGCAGATAGACCCTGTAATATCAGCTTATGATCTATTAAATGAGTGATATTAAATAGTGTTTTCAGTGATTAAATCCATTACTGACAGACACACACACTCTCATACACACACACACACACACACACACACACACACACACAGATTCTACTTGGCAACAAAAGCTGATTGGCTGATCATTTTGATGTGCATTCATGAACCATCTGTGGTATAACAGAAGACAGACTTTGCTTGTGTTTTTACCCTCTTATCACAGTGTCAGAAAGTTTAAGATCCTTTTGTACTTCTGATCATTGCCTCCATCATGCCCCACTGCTCCTTCGTGACCTGCAGAGTGAAAACAAGGTAAACGCGTCATAGATTAAGAAATCAATGCCCACTGTTACACACGTTTGATGGATGGAGCTGAAAAATCACCTTTTTCAGGTCATTGAATTCTCCCGCCATGGACACATATTCACCTCCATCCATTCTGATGATCTGTGAGGACAGGAGAGCTATTAAAGCGGGAAAGCTTGTAAAAACATATAATTAGCCTCTCTGGATTCCTTAACTTTATAACTACATCTGACAGAATGTTACTTCAGTAACGTGGCAGCCTGTATAATTCCATATCGATCTCCAGAGAACTGTTTTGTGGAGTCTGTCACAAACTCCCTCAGCTACCCATCTCTGTCAGGGAGGAAGAGCGAGGGTGTGCCCTTGGTTCTGTCTTTATTTGGCTGTAAAACGAGAGGCCCTGTGGGAGAAACGGTTTGAAGACGAAAGGTCACTGAACTCACCGCGCCCGACACCCAGCTGGCGTAATCGCTGCAGAGGTAGGCGGCCAAGTTGGCGATCTCTCCCGGAGTGCCAAGTCGACCTACGGGGATCCTGCCGATCATCGACTGCTCGAACGTGCCCGTGGGATCCAGTCGGCTGAAGGCACCCTTCGGAAAGACAGGGGGCGCTGTTAGCATGGGCAATTAGCCACCTGTGATTTAGCTTAGAGGAAGGGTGGGCGATTATCTACAAACATTTTTCTAGAAAATCCTTTAAAAACATTTGCTATGTTTTTTTATTGGGGTATGAAATGACCAATCAGAGCATTCGATTCGAGTTAAATGACAGGGTGACATATTTGGCTGTCAAACCATGTGTATCTTGTATCAAATCGCCTGCCCTACCTTTAACCAATCACTAAACGTGCTGAGATAAGGGTGCACCGTATTTAAATACAGGTATTGTTAATGTTGTATTGAACATAAACATGCAAATACCTTTGTTTTGATTGGTCCAGGCTGAATAACATTGAATCTCATACCGTATCTGCCCCACTCTGCTGCAAGAGACCTGTGGGTATGAAACACAATCTGAGGTGATGCAATATTTCAGAGCCTTCACACACGCTCTGATGGATCTAAAATTTGTCCTGTGTTTTTCAGGGACATCTGGTCATTCCAGCCCAGACATTACCGCTTCCAACACAATTACCTGCCCGACACGAAATGTTTTCATTTATCACAAAGTTTATCATGCAGGGGAAGCAGTAACAAGCATGCTAACTCAAAAGGCAACACAAGAGAGCTTTTAAGAGCTTCTAAGGAAACACACGTTTTTGTTTTTTCATTATTATGTAACTATGTAAGAATATAAAAATTATATACTCTATCCTTTATACTGAACACACACAGACACAGTGACACACACAGACAGACACACACACACACACACAAAGCTAGTTAGCTACTGATCTGAGCGATCAGCTGAATAATGTGCTGTTGTTTTTCCTTGTTTAAGTTCCAGAATACTTAACATCCCTTAATCACAATCCTGGTCCCTTAAGGACACAGAATTAAGATCCCATCTCACAATTAAAATGTAAATGAAACATATTGGCGCCTTCATTATGATAATGTATGCAGACCTTCAAGGACAGATTGGAAGGACATTTGGGATTGGATAAAGTCACAGCCTATCAGGTGAGTGGCACCTGATATTGTGTCTGCAGGTAAACACAGTTCATACTTGCACAACGTTTCTACTCCAGATTTCGCCGCGGCGCTCGGCACCACAAACCCTGAGCCGCTCTCGGCGTAGATTGTGGTGATGGCCAGAAACGCAGCACCTATACAAACATAACATCACGAGTTTTCATTGGTTCAGATAATCAGTGACATCATGAGTTATGATCATAAATCAGTATGTCTAAAACGTTATAGAAATATCCTATGAGAAAAATGATTTTAGGTTTATTTTACATAAGGCCTGTAAATAACATAACGTATTATTTCTTAGAACAAAATGTCATATATCAGACATGGCTTTGGAAGTGCTATGGTTTATAAGTTAGCTCCTATTTTATTATTTACCCAACATTTCCACAAGTATCAAGCAACTGTGGGATGTGAAGGAGCCACAGGCAATTTAATTAATTTCATCAATAATTTCAATATCTATTCATCATATGTTAAAACAATTAACCAAACTAGTGAATATAACATCTGCGTTCAGTAACAAGTCATGTGGATTTACTGCCATCTAGTGGTTATAACTAAAAACGAACCACTGACTTGGACTGGACGTGTTTAATCACACAGAATTAGCCCTTAATTCCATTTACATGGTCTCATATCTAAGTACAGTACAGATCACCTTTCTCAGCTTTTATGAGACGCTTCCCAATCTCCAGTGTGACGTATGCGGTGCCGTTCAGCACAATATCCGTGATGGTTCTCCAGGCGTTGGGTGAGAGTTTCTCTGAGGGCGAGATGAAGTTTCCGGCTGCATTGTTGATCACCACCTGCAGACACAAATGAAATCAATCCCAGCCAACAATGTAAGGTTGCAGGAATGTTCCCTTAACGTTTACATTAGTAACCAAAAAGTGGTCAAAACAACCAAGAGGTCAAAACATCCAAAGGTTGTTTAGAACCTTCAAAATGTGCTTTTTAGATGTTGTATTAACATTATCGTTTATAAAACATACAAATAACTACTTACAATACTTGAAATACTGTTTTTCGTATGTGATATATGATGTTATATATATGAAAAAAGTTCAACTGCAAGAACAGAGCTTTAAGAAAACTGTTAAAAAAACGTCACCCAACATTCTGTCAACGTTCTCTTTGCTGTGAAGACTTACGTCAGGTAAACCAACATCATTGACCAGCTGGTTCACTGCAGCCTCCACTGAAGCAGGATCTCTGACATCACACTGAACAGCAACAACCTGACACACATTTATTATGCTTAATAATAATAATATTACTAATAATAAACGTCTGTGTTTCTAATCTGCTGTAATATACAGATACCTTGTTTCCTGTCTGTTGATAAATTTCATCAGCTGTTTTCTTCAAAACATCAAGTTTTCTAAAATAACAGGAAGTTACATTTAAAAACATTCACATTATTTATTTCATAAGGTTCAGGCATTACTTGTATTGTATAAAGAAGCAATACTTTAGGAATTAACAACACATTCACATGATATTACATGTATGCATGTGGTAAACACTTTTATCCAGAGCATGTCTTTCTTATAGCTCAACTGGTAGAGCATTGCGTTAACACCTCAAAGGTTGTGGGTTCATTCCCGGTACCTTGAATTCACTGTCACTTTGGATAAAAGCGTCTGCCAAATAAATAAATGTAAATGTCTTTAAATACATTTAAGAAAAACATTTTATCAGCATGCGTGTTCCCTGGAGTTTCGAACCCACAACCTTTGCACCAAACATTTTAATGATTAAAAATGCAATCTTTTAAAATAATCACCACAGAAGCAAGATGGAGGACTAACCTGCTGGCTATCACACACTGAGCCCCCAGCGCAGAGAGATTGGTGGCCATGCCTCGTCCCAGTCCCGTGCCCCCTCCGGTGATGAAGGCCACTTTGTTTTTAAATGTTCCGGGGGGCAGCATGACACCTTCTGACGGTGGGTAGAAACCAGCTTGAGAAGATGAACTGCTCTGATATAAAATGTTTGTCCCATTTCCAAATAACTG
>JBAJNP010013777.1:0-11729 GCA_036877545.1 Yasuhikotakia modesta | reverse complement strand
TCTCCCTATATAGATATACAGTACCAGTTGTCAGACACCTAAATGGTTCTCTATAGGGAGAACTCTATATATGTGAGAACTACACATGGCTTTATATACAAATAATATTATCTTTATGGTTTGTCAGGTTTTCAGTTAAACCGCTTGCCTCACAGTAAAAACCCATAAAAAACCCAAAGTGTCAAAGATCATCGCAACTTAAAAAATTGCACACTGCTGCGGTGGCAGTTTCTTGTGACATGGTAGTTGCATGCAGGGTCTGATGATTTGTGTATAATGTAGAGGCCTTACAAACACATGATACTCACACAGTGTTTTGAAATGATGCCATTTAAGTCGATGTTTATTAGGAGCAATCATGTGTCGTTACATCATGCACCGCTCTCATGGGAGCTGTTTGTTTGTCAGTCTCTGGTACTCATTCTTATTAAATAAATGGCTTAAGGCTTTAAAGATTTACCTTTAAGCCTTAATATTTCTCCACATGTCATATATCATGTCTTTTGTAATGCTTGTTAGTGTGATAGAATGATACTCAACAGCCAAACAACAGCTTTGCTCTCCGTTATAAGTTATATTTGTACATGCAAAAAAGCTGCTATGTGGGGTGTAAACGAGAAAAGATTGGCTGCAGATAAGTGCTGCTGAATTCACACAATTCAAGTGAACAACAGCTAAACGTCCCTCAACGTTTAGTGGACAACAATCCTCACAAAAATACTTATTGTATCCAGATGTTGGTATTACATTCAATTTGTAGTAGGTTGAGAGCTTGAGGAAAACGTTGTTTTTTGATGGCTGTAGGGTTAGAGTACGAGTACAAACCAATCACTGTCTTGTTCATGTAAAATGCATTAGCAAAACTACTACACAAGGTCAAGCCAAGAAGCTAAATTAATGTCTAAAAATGCTATTTGATATGCTAGTTATCATTTAGCATTTTTAGACATGTAATTAAACCAGTTATCAACTAGTTAGTGTGATTTAGTGGTTTTTCAACTAATAGGGAGAGTTCTCAGAATGTTGGCTAACGTTCTCTAAACGTTTTAGCTCAAGCGCATGTTAATGTTATGAGTTTTCCGTAGACGGATACACCCGCTTCCATCAGAGAGGGGTGGGAATCTGTTGAATTAGCAGTTCGCTTGAACTGTAGTGTTGATTGTCTTACTGGCATTTGTATTTCTTTGCCTCTTGCTTTGAGAAACACTTATAGAAACGTCTGTTTGTGTCACAATGGAGGGTGGTTTGGTTTGTGTAAGTGGGATGTTGTGTGTGATGGCAGTTGATGAGTGTGCAGACTGCAGTTATGATGACAGTGTAGAGTTTTGGTCAGGATAAGCAGAGTTGAGCAATAGTTGGGGCACAGATGTGTTCTACAGCCTCCTTGCCATCATTTACACTCACTGGTGTCACAACAGCAGCCGATAAATGATTAAACCATGAGTAAGATTCCAGATTTAGAGATTTTAAAGCAGCAGGTTTACGGCTTTTTATGTGTTTGAGGACAATTTTAAGTTATAAGAACGTTTTATTCAGTAACCAAAATAATAAAATGTGATTTTGAATGTTTTATGAATGTTCAAAATGTCAATTTTTTAATGTTATATTAACGTTACTTTTTGGTTATTACAACTTTTTTTAAATTCTGTAATATTTAAAAATATGTTTACAAACATTTTTACAAGAATAACGTTTTTAATACATAATGTTTTATATATATAATGTAAAAAACATTACTGCAAGAACGTTCTTGATAACTTTGAGAAAATGTTTCTATGTTAGCTGGACTGTATATCAGAAAATATTCTTTGTTCCAAATTATTGCCTCATTATTGTTACAAATTCAAAGCTAAAATCCACACAAACAATAAGGTCACATGAGCATGAGGCTGATGGTTCTCTGCAGGGTGAGGAGGTTGATGGTCTCACCTGTGGAGGGGGCAGGGGGAGGTGATGGCCAGTCAGGGCTGGGTCGATAAAATGGCCGGACTCATCTGTGAAGCGGTGCATAGTGGAGACATGTAGTGGCTGAACACTCTGTAGCTCTGTGAAGTGGCTTTCAGGCAGGTTCTCAAAATCCACCGCATGGACATGATGAGGATTATAATCCCAAGTGTGATCTAGACAGGCACAGCGAGGTTGAAATGGAGTAACAGCGAGGTTGAAATGAAAAATGTCAGTGAGGTTGAAATGGAGTAACAGCGAGGTTGGAATTGAATGACAGTGAGGTTGAAATACAGTAGAAGGACAGTGAGGTTGAAAGAGAAGGTCAGTGAGGTTGAAATGGAATGACAGTAGAAGCCTCTTTAACATCCAAAACTAATATCTGAATATAAACTAATACAGTTACTGGTACCAGCAACTGCTAAAGCAACTATATCTGGTTATTCTGGCTGTGAGTTCAGTTGTATAGCTGAAATTATTTACTTTCTCACTGTACACATTTGTACTTTGTTTCCCCCATTTCCTGTTCACACCATCATTTCCTTTGCAGTTTTTGAGTAGCTTTAAGCATGTGTCTATTTTTTAATGTGATTCAATGTAAGCACTCCATTGCTTGTGTTTTTAAGTTTAACCTGTTACTGTTCTTAGTGAATTCAGTTCAGTAATTTCTAAAGGCGATAATGCAGTATGGAAATGCAATTTCATGAAAGCTGTTTAGGCAAAAATAAACATGTTTTTAATGTGTACAACAGATTCAGCCAGACTTTTAATACATGAGCCATATTAGGAACGTAAAAAAAACCAAGCCACAAACGTTTACTCTGCTGTATTACGAAACTAAATATTGTTTTCAGTTTCTCTGTCATTTAACTTCAAACAATAGCACTTGACTCTCCAGCAACAGCGATGACTAAATAACACAAAGGCCACAATAAACTGATTCATTTGTACAGTAATGTACAGTAGCAGTCTGCGTTCACCACCGCTAGCCTCAAACAAAAACTGCTGTTGATGTTTAGCACCGCAACAACTTCCATTTTAGGCGCCAACGCGGTTTGATAACACTTGCGCTATGTTGTCACATTTTGGATAGGAACCCTTGGGGATATTTGTCGTTCTACGTCTGTAGTTTTCTTGCCTGTCAGAACATGGCATCTGTTTCCTGCTTTGTGCTAGGTCACTCGCCCGGTTCCACTCGCTCGCTCCTCTAACAGCCCCTAGCAGTTTAGTCCCAGCTGCCCTGGGTGTGATTTCGGTCCGTTAGCGCACTGTAACAAGGTGACTAGATGGGCCTCTCTGGGTATTAACACCCTAAACTGTTTCAGACTGGATCCGTTTGTAAGAAACATCTTTATTTAAAGCCAGCATAGCGCAGGTCATTTTGTCATAGTGCTTGTGTTTGAATGGGAGAGGGAATTATTGAAACAGAAGAACTTTATTTGGTTAATAAAGAGTAATTGATAAAATAACTCACCATTTTGACCCTCATCAATGATGTATTGGTATTCCATTGGTGGACGATATATGTCTGAATCAAACATTTCTTCTGTTTGCTGCTAATCAAATACATGAAACACAAAAAGGGTTTGAATGATCAGAACAGAAATAAACAAGCAAACAAACAAACAAACGCTGTATCATATGAGTTCAGCCTCACGTGTTTGATTAAACCAGTAATGTTTTTGTACAGATATTGTTTGTGACCTCCAGCACAGTAATAGTGACTCTGTCTTTTCTCTCTTCTCTCTCTTTAGAAATTCTTATTGTGACACATACTGTAAAACATTATTTTTAATTGCCACGACAACGTACGTGTTCATGTTAGCTTAATACACGCTATCTTAATCGAATGAGTTAATTGATTGCATTATAATGAGGATTAGCATTCTCAGTATAGTATGAAATAAGTAACAAACTGGTTTTAAAAGTTAAACGGCTCCTCTACACACAAACAACCGCTAGATGTTCAGATGCCCATCTGTCAAATGCAGATCTGAATAAGTGAATCTTTATAGATTGTTGTTTTAAAGTCACAGACACACAGACCACATATGCGTGCCACCATTATACTATCTTTGTTTTATATCCCCAAAACAAAAACAAATAACAATCTACAGTCAAACAATATACAGTCATCCTTAACATATAAGACTGACTGATGTCAAAACAATGAAACACTTATGAGGCGGCCATTACAAATATTAAAAGAGTATGAATGGTTGATCCAGTGACTGGAGCATTTACAATGATGAGTGCCAGTAATGCTTTTTATCTTGGTGGCAGAGATATAACATTTTTGCACTGTATAGCTATACGCATCTGTATCAACACAACAGCAACGTTTTAGCACCACAAAGAGGGTAAAAATACTCACAGGTGGTATGATGTACCCCTCCATCCTGTACGGGTGCAGCATGAATTCCTTGCCGGCTGACACACAATCTGCAGCTCTGATGCTTTCTCAAGGGCTTTCAAAACTGTCCCCGTACCATTGCTCAACTCTGGTAAAATTTCCTCTTGCCAAATGAAACCAAAGATCTCACTCACACACCTTATCAAGCGGGGCCCTCAGGTCTCCAAAGGCCCGCGGCACAAGCCAGCTAGAGACACCGTAGAGGGCAAGTTACCCTGACGCTGGCCGCCGCAAAGGGACAGAAGTTTCTGTTCGTTTCTTCTTTTAGGGTGTGTGGGTAAGTGTGTGTGTAACGCTGGAGGTTCCTGATTTTAGGGCAATGGCAGGTGGGGATTTTATCTGTGCTGTTAGAATTAGCGTAAAGTGTCACTTCCCCCAACAGCCAATCAGAGACGGGTCAGCTGACCGGTTTCTTCCTGTCCACCTCCATGTGTTTGATATTGTATGAAATCCTTAATGCAAACTGAAAAAAGGGCCAGTTTAGAAACTTGAAGCACAACTATGTTTATGTCAAACTTTTTTAGATATTTCTTTACTGGCAAAAAAAATTTGCATTTCAGATTTTATCAGATCAGCTTTTTGTGAAGAAAAGATTCATTCTGTTTTGTATGACTCAAGATTTATTTATATTCCACTTGTACGTGTTGCTTGTATAATCCATTTAAAAGTGCTATAGTTCATTTAATGATATCTTATATATAAAGATAACAGAACGTAAGTGAAATAATCCTGATGATAAATATATATCGCTAATAAGAATAATGATACACAAATTAGAACTTTAGTTGTTCTAATATTTATATGTTGCAGCCTCTTGGTTCTAGATGGAGAACCTACAGATAAGATGTCTGACTGTGTTGTATCTCCTTTCAGTTAAGATCAGTACATGCTGGGACAGAAGATACAGTACCTGATGAAGAAAGAACCTTGTGTCTTTATCAACCTGTCCACCTGTCTACAACCGTCTGCATAGAACCGTCTGTCTCCAAGCATCTGACTTTATCATGAGTATGGTTTACAGAGGACTGTGTTAAGTGCTGAACAAATGACAGAAATTGAACTATTAAGTTTTACTTTATTCTGTAATTAAATATCATCAGGCTGCATTCTGTTTTTTAAATGGCTGTATTCCAACATTTGTATATCTGAACACTGAACACTACACTACACTGAACATTACACTACACTACACTGAACACTATACTACACTGAACAGGCACAAAAGTTTTGTACAGTAAATGTTTTAGAGATATTAACAGTATTAGCTAGCTGGATATGCTTAACCACATGTCAAATGTATCTCAAAGTTAAGCTGAAGCAGACAGATAAAGATTTTATAAATATATCAGTAGAGATATATTTATAAATTTATAGAGTTTGTTTTTCGTGTGTGTGTCCTTTTTATATCAGAGATAACTTGTGACTGCAATAAATAATATATGCCACTCAGAATAAATAGCACACTAAAATCATGTGATAAGAACATTGATACAACGTGATACAATGACACAATTGCATCAATATAAAGACAAAAAAAAGATTCTGAAGTTTTATGACTTTGTTTAAAACTTCCCAAATAAAATATGATTGTTTTACCCTAGAAACAAGCAGCTAATGGTAATTTCTATAGTAGTTTAAACATAATTGTGGTTACCATGGTAAGGATTATACATGACTTTTCTGTCAGCACAAAGATTATAACTGAAAACACTGAAGTGAACTGGACTGTCAGATAACTAACAAGCTGTTGCCATCACACTAACTCTTTAGCACACAGGCTAAATTAAGCTGTTTGTTATTTTCTAGCTGTATTCAATAATCCTTTTTGTCTTTATTGTGTTTGTCTTTTGTAACATCTTTTAACACTTGACCTGCACCCTCACATACATTGCTTTTATATTTTCTCCGTTCTGCCACGATTCAAACTTACTGTGGCCCTGCTGCAACATCTGCCTGAACATGCGGCTAAAACTGATAGCTTTCTGTTAATATAAAAATACATGCGATATGCGTTACAGCAGCCTCAGCAGTCTGGCTTCTTTAGTGTTATTTTTTAAGGGGTGCACGCAATGTTTCTGCTCCATTGTAACATTGTAAACTTTTCAGTGTGTGTGTGTGTGTGTATAATAGTTCAAACAAGCCAATGTATAAAATTATATGTGTGTGTGTGTGTGTGTGTAATAGTTGCCATGTATACACACACACACCTCACTGTCAGCTCTTTTGTTCTTGCCTCATTGCCCCTGCCAGTCATGAATGGTGCAACTCCAGGAAAGCTGTGATTGTGTTGCTTAAACCCGTGCAGCTACACTATACAGCCCCATTACATACATGTATTGTGTATCTGACCCATTACAAACACGTTTCCCAATTTGTCATGTTGCGGTTAAGGTTGTGCCAGTTACCGTAAGACTTACAGACTGCATTACTGTCTCTGTTAACACGCTAAAACAAAGTCTTATTATATTCCTGAGTAACAAAAAATAGGCAGAAAGTGAGATAAATTTCACTTCTCAATTTCAACGATCTGAATAAAGAGAAAGAGTGAAGAGGTGTCAACATGCAGCCGTAGACCCAGATTATAACCTACAAACAAAATCCAGGCATTAGCGTTATCGCCAGGCTGATCTTGTATGTAACCGGTGAGGAAATTTACAGGCATGTCCCTGCATTTAAAATACAACAATTCAGCTCAGATATGAATATTAAGGGTCATTTCATTTCAAGTTGATAATCTTGTTTTAGGCTCGCTGCTCTGTAAGTCAGGCTCGGGGCAAAGCTGTTGCTTTTAAACAACACCCTCACACAGACTCACACAAATAAAGCAGCCAGCTCTGCGTATCAGACTGAAAAGCAGAAGTAGGTGGATTCTTTCAGATTCAGTTCCTGTTACAGTGTGAGTGAATGGCCTGTGAGGATCTTTAGCCGAGACATTTAAACCTCTACAGTCTACACAAAAATGTAGCTGCCTACCCCGGATATATACAAGTAGAATATATACAGTACATCATCATATGTACAATGACGAAGGCTGGTGTTTCATCACAGGGTGCGAGCGGGGCATCGTTCATACGTCTGTCTTCTGTAGAACTGCTATTTAGTGCTTTTGTTCTTGCATCATGTCTTGCATCAATTCACATGAATTTTTTTTATCGTTTTGCATTTCATATGAAAAGTTAACTAAACAAAGTTTTGAATGTATAACAATAGATAGCAATTTTAAACAGTATTTGAGTTCAAACATCTGCTGTGTTACTCAGGTCATTATGTTTGACTAAAACAGCTTCTTTAACAATTATATTTAACTTCTGTACAGGAACAACAACAACAATGAAGATTCTACAGAGATTTTGGCAAGTCGTATGACAGAGTGATTCAATGCAGTAGAAAATAACTCAAATTATTATTACTAGAACTATATATTATTTCACATATTTGTGTTCATAGGTTTATATGTTTTATGTCTTACAGGACTGAGTTGTGCCCCAACAAGGCAAGTATTGTGAAGGCTGTGCTATATCACAGCGCTTAACCCACACAATCTTATTGGAGGAAGATGAGATAGAACACAACCAATCAAATTTCTTTTATACAATATGTAACATTAAAAATACTTCTACTAACGTTAATGCAAGAATTGTTTTGATAACTTCTGGAGAACCTTGTGGAGAACGTTAGCCAAAGTGTTGAGAACATTCCTGTTAGCCGAGAGGTTTGCTAATGAGAAATAGCATCAGTGTCATTAGCATGAAGCCTGAGGAAGACTCAGTGATGCACTGTGATGATCTAGCATCCAGCATCATACAACATGAGAGAGAGAATCAAGCCAGGATGACCCCATACACTGTTCTTCTTCACAGTCAGGTCACTTCATCAGAGCTGTGCTGCTGAAAAACAGGAAGCCCTGTGGTGGATTGCAAAAGAACAATGTTGCACCTCTCTTGTTAAATAATGACATGCCTCGGCTGAAGTTTCACCAGACTGATGTGCACATGTTCATGTGGACATCAGGAACCTACACATCACAATCTGTTGTGAGATCACAAAGACCCCCTAATGTCAAATAAACAAACCAAGAACAGATACGATACCAGAAACACGACAAATAGCTGTGCATTGATACTTACGTTTACCACAGTGTCACGTTTTTCTAGCTAAGTGAACAATGAACTGCATTTTTAAAGGTTAACAAAAATTAGATTAAAATATCACTGCATGATGTATATTAATGTCACTGTAGGCATACGTGTGTTCTCTTTAAATAAAATATCAAATCAAAATGTCAGCTAAATACTGGTGGGAGTGGTGGGAAGTAAATATTTGTAAATATTTGTGTTATTGCATCAGTGTGATGGGGAAATATTTTCTCTTTGGATATTTTTCTCTTTCTCAATGTAAAATTATACTGACAGGGAACAATGCTGCTGTGACAACCATTTAATGTCTTATTTTTCAGAACGAAGCCACAGGAAGTATTTGTAGTACTCTTATTTTGACATTTTGACCCCAGTGAAACCCATGTTTTCTTTGGGTTCCTTCAAGGACCAATATGTTTTTGGCAAGTGCTTGTTCATTTTATAAGGTCTGGTTGTTGTGTAATTTTCCATTTAAATTGTTGAATTTAAACAAAGTTTAATTAAATAGAAACAGAAGTGGGATTAGAATTAAAAATAGACAAAAGAAAAAGAAATAGAATTTTAAATCACAGAATTCTTTGGGGAACTTGACACTTCCTTAATTCTGTCATGCAGTCTAGCACCTTAAGCGTTGTGCTCCAGATTTTCAGAGCTATGATTTTTTTTTAAATAGTAGAATTGTTATTAGTTTTCATTATTTTTTGTGCTCAACTTCACTAACTCAGATCAAGTAACAATCTGTATGTGCCATTTAAGGTCACAATTACTTAATAAGGGAACATCTGTTGGGAATATACAAGGAATATACTATATATTTTCTCGCTGTATGGAGGATCTGCCACAGGCTTTATTTCCTGTCATAGAGGTTTTGGTGGCCTCCTTGGCTTTCACAATGACACAAACCGGCCCTCAGGCTGGGGAACATCCAACATTCTCACTTCTTATTCCCAATTCCTCATTTTTCATAAAACTTTTACTAAAGAAGAAAAGATCCACTTAAATATCTATTTATAGGTGAGTTTGATATGAACGACTGATATGGTCAAACAGAGGCAAGGATCCAATCACAGATTATCTACATTAGGCTAGAAGAATCTGTTGTTTTTGTTTGTTTCGTTGCTGTTTTGTTTATTTTGTTTTGTTGTTTTATTAGCAACCAATTTTAGGTTGTTAGAACATTCATGTAATGTTTACAATGTTTACATTTTTTGCTTAATAATGTTATTTGAACATTTTTGAACTATGTAACATTTTAAAAACGTTTCAACAACAACATATAAAAGATAGAAACATAAAAATATATAAACAGACATTCCAATTAACGTTACTGCACAAACCTTTCGTTAACGTTGAGAGAACCCTCAAATAGCATTGCTAATGTTCTCTGTTAACTCTGTGTTGCCATTTGAAGGGAGGGGGGGCTTATGAAAAGAGAAAGTATATCTATCCTTCTATATCAATCTGTTCCAGTCTCAACTCTTCCTTGGACAATTTGAAATATGTCTTTGGCTTGTGATAATAGGTGTAGACATGAAAACACACACACACACACACACTGGATGTATACAGTTGGATTTTTCATCTTTCTGTGGCATTAACTGGACTTTATCTCAGTGGTTTTGTGTACAAAATTAGCCACATCAAACAGTAAGATGTGCGTTGTGGAGGGGGGTGGTTGACCCAAAAATGGCTGTATGCTTTTATCTAAACCAAGCAGATTTCCTGTACAATAAAACACTTCCTTCCAGGGTCCAGCACAAATGATCACACCTGCATTAACACACACTCAGACCCACACACTAGACAGTGACCACTGTGGACTGTCTTCAAATAGAAAATGGCCACAGAATACCCTGTTTGCACAGATGCTGTACTAAACATAAATACTGTCCTAAACCTTAGTCCATATCTGTGTTGTTGTTCACGGCTATGAAAGCCCCCGAGTTTCCAGAAAGCTGTATGTAATTGCATGTTAAAAACAAACTGGTTTATACATGACATGATGACGAATAAAATAATAATACCAGACATGACTAAGCCATGCAGTACATACATATATGATCCACTAATGTAAATGTATATTTGTATCAGACAGTGTTTAAGTTCACAAACCCAAAGGCCACAGAAAAATTTCAAATTCTTCCCTGTTTAAAGATGAAGAAACATGGAATTCATAAAGCCGGAATTCTTGCTGGAATATGTAAGTTAAGTTACACATCAACATATATGGAAATCAGAAGTCAGTCTGTTCTGTTTAACCTGCTTTGATCTCTCATTGCAGAAAATGTTTATACTAATACCATGAAGAACATTATTGACTGATACATTAATCCATGTTAATATTCAGTAAATGAAGTCATATGACATAACTGAGGTTTCAAGTGCATTTCTGTGGATTTCTCAAGTGTTGTCATGCGCTATATCCCCACAAAACTAAAACTTACAACATTTTCTTTGTGTATTTGGAATGAACAAACACATGTTATCTGCCCGTCTGCACAAATAATAACAGGGCTGATTTCAGACCCGGTGACTAAGAGTCTCATGGCACAGATGTGGAAATGTGTCCCATATTCTAAATTAAAGATGCAAACTTTAGACACAAGAAACCAGAAAATTATTTAAAAACACCCAATTACCCAGCTAGCAATTTTAGGTTGTAAAAACATTCCCCAAACGTTTCCATAAAGTAACAAAAGTCTAAAAATATTCAGATAAAAAATATTCAGGAAACATCCAATTTTTGTGTTTATTAAAACTGTTGCTTGTTTATAAGAGTGTTATTCAAACATTCAGTCTGTAATGTTTTGAAAACATTCCACTAACAACCAAAAATAACATGTTTGATACACATGTTGTCCGTGAACGATATACACATAATGTTAAAAAATCCTACTAATGTTACGACGAGATCTTTTGATAACTTTGAGAAAACGTTTGTAGAATGTTTGCCAACGTTCTGAGGTTATTCCTCGTGGGTTGGGTACATAAAGGTGACTTCAACAATCACATGGTATTGTGGATAGACCCACATACACACACACCAAACACACACACACATACATCCCAGTGATGTAGTTCAGTGGGCGCCATGACTGCAGTTCTGTTCCTCTTTCTAAATGCATTGCTTAAGTCAAGCCAGGATGATTCATATACTGTGTATTTGTTAATGTGGAACATGAAGGAGTTTAACCCCTTTATACACAGTCATATATACATATACATGCGTATATATA
>JBAJNP010013776.1:0-11729 GCA_036877545.1 Yasuhikotakia modesta | reverse complement strand
GTAACATGCACAACACATAAAAGTGAGTGAGTGTATTTGCGTGAGAGTGTTTATCTTAGAAAGAACATATACATGTGGTCAAACCTGTAATATCTATCCTGCACACAGACTGACATCAGAAGTACTTGTTGGTTTTTTTGAGTTACTTATTAACCAGATTAGCTCACAAAAGAGCTTATAGTTATTCAAAGTGAAAATTCAAACTTTTAAAAATGTATTTTTTCTGATAATAAACAATCAAGAAACATACAAAGAAACAAATTTTGTTATATTAAAAAAACACATTTTTTAATATAACAAAAATTGTCCAATACCAATTTAGCTTACTGTAGATCTAAAAGTACTCAAGATGTCAGTACATTGTATATTAGGCCTATTTCAAAATAATAGCAAAACCAATATTCAGACACTGAATAACTGTTTACAACATAATTCCACATTAAACACACACACTGTTCATAACTGTTGCCCAACACTTACTGAGCATTTTTACATTTTGGAGGCCAGAGAGTCCCAATCATTATTGGAGAAGGCTAAAATCGATAAGTATATCCTCCCCCAAAACAAGCGTGTTAGAGATGTCAAGTCAATTCAAAAGTGAAAACAAACCTTCCTTGATTCCCATTGGATCCAAACACCCCATGACTTTCGATTTTAAACTCACCCCAGCTGTTCTACGTGGCCTACAGCGCAAATATCCACTTATATGCACAGTGCCCGAGCCCCATAAATAAATGCGGAAATGGGATTTATTACCTGCGACGCGTGCGGATCACTCCGGGAATAAAAGCAAAAGTCTCTGAAGTGATTTGACAATTTGTAGTTCTTGATAACAAAAGGAAAGTCAAATGGATTTGATTTCGCTCTTAAGATCGAAAGCAAAACAAGTGGAGGAAAAACGCTTGGGTGGAAATCCCCAGTCGGACAGTGTGTGTATGTACGTGTGTTTGCGATATCTAGAGGGCGTGTGTGCGTGTTTACAAATCCTACTATGGCGAAAACATGGTTAGTTATTATTAACGCGGTGACGAGACGTTTGCGCACCGACTGGCTGGAATGCGGGCCGCTTTGGAACTAGGCGGTGGCCAGCAGTTGGTGAACCAATCCAAAGGTGTGGCTTGTGAAAACTAATGTTGGTGCTTACTTGTACTTTAAGCACAATTTCGAGACAATGTCAAAGGTGTCAATCTTATTTTATTTATACATTTTTTAAGAGTTTTTCTTCGAAAGTTAAAGGTCCTAAAATATTTTGATACAGTTACGTTATTATAATATAGTGAATCGACGTCAGCCGGATTTATTTAATATTTATGACCGTGTCCTTTGTCATAGTGGGGTGATCTAGTCTGCTCATTGGCTGCAGGCTGAAACGCTGAAGTCAATTTCGTTTTCACTTCCTCGTTTTTTCGCTTCTGTTTCTTAAAGGCGAAGGGGCAGAAATGAAACTTAAGCCGCAACACTGGTACAGTTTTACTGCTGTCTCTAACTGAATGAGAGCAAAATGATGGCATGACTTAGAAAGGCTAAAATTAAGCAGTAAATACGTTGTTTAAATCGTAACAATTTGTTACGATTTGTTACGTCTGTCAGTCCGGGGAAACGCCGCCTTTTGAGTATTTCGTTGTAGAAGTTTAAGTAAATGCAGAAACCTGCTCATTGAAATTCAGGACAAATGTTAAAATAAGTTTCGAAATCAATTTATTTTAAGCAGTTGTTTTATTGTTAAGCGGCCTGAACGTGTCACGTGTCCACGGCTGTAGCTCGGGCGACATTTTTAGAAAGACATTGATACTAAAGATGAACGTCAGCGCAAGTTGTTAAATGCGTTACGGCTGTGAAACCCCGCCCCGTTTTGTCTGCACGCTCACACGCTTATCTATTCTGTCATGCCGTGAAACTCCAAGCGTGTAAACAACACATGCAGTGTTTTAACACAAACCCCGTTCAAATTATACATTAGACTCAGGTGGCCTAACTAGAGTAGAAAACACTGACACAGCCCAAATTTAAAACATAATTTATTCTCAAACATTCACACCGGTAGCACAAAATTACTAAATATACTGAACAAAAAGGAAAAACACTGATCGATAGTTAAAAAACGAGAAACAAAATTTCGCTTGAGTTTCAGTGAGTTACTTCTGTTACATTTCGGAGAAACTGGCCGCTTTTCCAAGCACTCGTCTGAAATACAACAATCGAGCAGCACCTAGCGGTGGTGAAACATCTCAAATCTGCAGACGTCATCAACACAATGCAGAAAACTGCACGAAAACCTTAAGGTAACCATAAAACAACTTTACAAAAATCACCATCTTAAAAAATGCCGATAACAGGTATGAAATTGATAAATAATTAATTAAATATGCAAGTTCTATTAAAGTGTATTCAGACATTTAAGCCCCATTTAAAAATATGTATTATTTTTCTTTAAACTAAGTTGCATGTATTTGAAAGAAGAATAGCATTAGCCAAACTTTGGGTTTAAATGAAAAAGGAACACTGTTCAAAAGGACTGAATAGGAGTATTTTGACACTTGTGCTGAATAGCACCTGTGGTAGCTAACTGGACACAACTGTAAAGGGGAAACAGGCGTTTCATCTACTTTAAAGATTGAGTAAAACAAAATTAAAATAGCCTATCACATAATATTTCTTTAAAAAAACTACACCATGCCCACTGTTTTCAAAGTTATTAAAACACACAAAGTACCAAATTGTGTTTTTATTTATCATAAAATAATTTCAGTTTCTATGTGGTTGGCTGAGCCCTTTCTGTCACACATGGGTCCCTTCTTGGGATCTTACCATTGTTCACAACAGCTGTCAATACATAGGAACAGATCGAATGACCCATTATGAAATGCCTGGTTTGTTTAATTCTTTAGAAGAGATTGCTGAGTAACAGCCAGTCATCTTGTGCACTTAAACACAATTAGACCTCTGACAGAGAAAAGTGTAAAATCACTATAACAATGGAGAAAACCATGTAAATCTATAGGTCAGCTTTATTACACATCAGTTTCTTATGCATTCTGCTTGTAAATCATGCTCATGGGTTAAATCATGGGTTGCTGTTTCCACTGTTCAATTATTTGTTTTGTCTAAGAAACAATAACACAGATTTTTAGATTCTGTTTAACATTAAATATTTGTTTTTACATCAAACATGGAATATGGCAATACAGTTTTGTGTATTAAAAAAAGTCAAACATACTAACATAAACTCTTAATCTCAAACTGTAAACTCTTAATGGCAATCAGACACACTGTATTCTTGCATTAAATGCTTTTCGTATAGTGTGAGGTAATACTGGGGAAAAGATCTTTTACAAACAACAACTTCACTTCATCACTATATCAGTGACAGCTAAATAGAGCGATTATGAACTTTACTGAACTGCTACAGTGTTGTAAATGTATATGTAGTTTATCATCTGGATTAAGGTTTGTTACATAGACACCCACATTCTTAACAACCAACCAGTGTGACATCACAGGTGTGGCACATACATACAAATCTAGACTCTTATTGAGCCTTTATGTGAATATAAGTGTTTGAGCCTCTAAATTGTAGGAGCACCTCTGTCTTATTGTCATCTAAAGACCAGAATGAATCTGTGAATAATCTCACTGCTGTTTAAAAAGCAAATTAGGAAGACAAAAATGTTTTATTTTCTCTAACACTGGAATTTGAAAAGGCAACAGCCGCAGCATTGGCCATGAGGGGAACACAAGTTATTCTCGCCTGTCGCAGTAAACAAAGAGGAGAGGAAGCAGCACAAGATCTCAGGATGGTAAGTTCCACTATTTGATCTGCATGAAAAATCAGGGTTAGTTGACACACTTTTTATCTACAGTTTAACCTTTCTGTTGGATTTTGCTATAGAAATTGTCACATGCTTTTTACCCAAAGCATGTTTATGGGTTGTTGGAATGATTTAATCTTATGGGGATAACCAACTGTAATTGTCAGTACAATTCATTAACCACTAAATTACAAAGGCTTGGTTCGTTTCATATCCGTTAAACAAACACTGAACATTATAGTGTTGATATTCTCACAGAAAACTGGAAACAATGCGATCATCTTCATGCAACTAGATCTTGCAAGTCTGAAATCTGTCCATTCTTTTGCCAAAATATTTCTTAAGACTGAGCCCAGATTGGACCTGCTCATCAATAATGCACATGAAATATTTGACTAGTTGTCAAGCGTTTTAAACACTCCCATTAGTAGTGTTTGCAAAGGGTTAGTCACTGTACACAGGTTAAAGATCTGAACATCCTGTTTACTCTAATTATTAAACAAACATGAACATATCCATTTCTCTACGATGGATGAAGAACTCAAATCATGTTGCTTTTCGATTACAGCACCTGATTTCAATAAATATTTTTATTCCAATCTCATTATTTCGTGATTGGTTATTAGCCTATTACATGAATTACTTTGTTAGCTTATTCAGTTATTTAGTCATCTGCCATCATGATGTCATGTATTTGAATAATCTCCATTGGTGGGCTTTTCCAAGTAAACAGTAATATGTTTGAACAATCATTGTCTTCAGCATTGGCCTCTCCAGGACGCACTGAAGATGGACTTGGCATGATCCTCTGTGTCAATCATATTGGTCCATTTCTCCTGACCAATCTTCTGCTGGATCATCTTAAGGAATGTGCCCCAAGCAGAGTGGTCAATGTGTCATCTTGCAGCCATGAGCTGGGCACTATAGATTTTGACTGCATTAACACACACAAGAAACTTGCTGTACTGTAATGTGCTGTAATGTGCTCTTCACTCATGAACTGGCCAAACGACTGGAGGGAACTAACGTAACCTGCTACAGTCTCCATCCAGGTCAGTAAAACAGGTAGAAGCTACAATATATACAGTATTGTAGAACACTGTGAGTTTGTGAAATTAGTATGATTCTTTCTTGCAAAGATACTACAAAACCAAGTCTTACATTAGTAAACATGAACTCACAATGAGAAATTAGCAAGCATTAGCATTTATTATCTATTTTAGCATTTAAATAGCATTTCATAACATTAATGTTACTTTTATTTTAATTTTATTTAATTTCAAGCATTTATCTGTTAACATTAATACACAACAAGAAACAAAAAACCCAAAGCAGACCTTTAAAGTTAAAACTGCCTCTTGCACCCATTTCCCACGTTTTAATCTTCCAATCTTTTCAGGTTCAGTAAGAACAGAACTGGGGTGTGACATTAATGAGTGGTGCACTCGCATTATCAAGTCCATTTTCAGAAACCTGTGGGAGACAGATCCTATGTCTGGGGCTCAGACCACACTGTACTGCACCCTGCAGGAGGGCATCAAGCAACTAAGTGGACGATATTTCTCGAACTGTCAGCTGGTACAAGTCAAACCTGAAGCCAGAGATGACATGATCAGCAAAAAACTGTGGGATGTTAGTGAGAAATCGTGCAGTATGGCTTGAAAAAACATTTGAGAAATTGTGTATTTTTATCCTATTTTTTACTAACTAAACTGACTATGTTCTTTGTTCTATATTTGATAAAAATGTCATTAATAAACGTACCAAAGCATCAACAAATTACTATTTGGCAAGTGTCAAGTCATAGTTTTAGGGGAAAGAAAAAAGCTTTCTGGAGTTTTGCTTTAATCCAACAGGGCCAATGAATCTGGACCTGAAATAACTGATAAAAACCCAGATAACAAACACTATGTACTTAGTGGCATGTTAGATATATCAGACTTACAAGCAACCTCACAACGTTGGTAGAATAATTTGTATAATTTTGACAAAAATGTAATAACATCTCCAGTCCAGATAGATCACATGACAGTGTTTAATGAATCATGGGAGTCAAATGGGAGATGAGTCATCTTTTAACAACATGCTTTTAAAATATCCCCTCCTCACAAACGAAAATGTACTTGTCATTTATTTACACCATTTCCAAAATATAAAAATATTCCTAAGAGTCCAATAAACTTTGTGAGCTTGAAAGTTGAACATATCTGAACAATGTGTTGATAATTAATGCGCTGTATCACCTACAACGTGCTGCAGCTGGTCATTGATACTTTTCAGCTGTTGCTCTGTTCCCATGATGCATCTGGCTTCAAGCAACATGGCAGGCATACAGGAGGAGCCATACTGTCAGATAGCAGACAGAAATTAAATTTAATGGGTGAAGGAAAAAGCATAACTTGAAATCCTTGAATGTGAGGTCAACTGTGTCACAATGTCACCTAACAATAAATGCTAACATTAAGGTTATAATCTTTAACAGCTGCAGATTTTCTCACCGTTTCAACTTCATTAGGATGAGTCGTGCGATGGTGCAGGTACTTCCTGTTGAGTTCCTGCAGGCTGGCAAGGAAGGAGGTTCCTTCTCTCAGAGCTTTAAGCCTCTGTTCCAATGCATCATGATCCTTCTGAAGTGCTCCAAGCTTTGTCTTTGCCCTGTAAGATCAGACACATTTAAGGATGACATCTCACAAACAGAGAGCAAATTTGGCTTTCTGTGAAATGGAATGCACCACTAAACTTGAACGAACCATAAGCATTTTTTTTCACCCTCTTTTTGACTTTCTTGCATTGTCAGTGCTTACCTAATAAATTCACTGTTGGCCTCCAGAAGCCTGGTCCTTTTCTGGTTAATGGCACTATTGAGCTGAAACAGTACAAAACCCTCACTGACTTGAAAATAATTGTGCTTTTTAAATAATATACATTGGCATTGACAAAAAAAAAATCACCTTGGTGTTTTCTCTCTTGAGACTTTTGAGTTCCCTTGATTGTGTGATCTGTGAATACATCAGACATTTTTATTATTATTTGGACATTTTTCAAGTTTCTAAATTTATGTTGCATGTAAGAATGTGAGAGATCTGGAAAAATAATCTCACAATCTCTGACAGCTGCGTTTCAAACAAGCCACTGAATTCATCAATGGTGAGATTTACAGCATCAGAGTTCACTGTCTGCCTGCAGGGAAATCCAATCAATTTACTCCAGTGTGCTTAAAACCTCATGACAATCAATGATGTAGATGTTAAAATCACATAATAAACTCACTTATACTGGCTGACAAATTTCTTAAATGCATCAAGCACCACATCAAGGTCAAGTGGATTTCTCACATATTTCCCCCTTTTGGACGGACCTGCTGTCTCTACAAAGGACAGTTAGGTTAGACACCTACACACTTCCCTAGACTATTTTTATGACTATTCATGACATGGCACAATATGCACAATGACTGTTTTAAACATAGAATTTCAAGCTACATAGTTCAAGTAGATTAAGACAGATGAAGAGTTTAAATTCTAAATTTAAATCAGACTTAACAGCTCAAATTACAAATTACTATTAAAAAGATTAGGTTAAGGTAAAAAGATCTGTTAAAAATCTGTTAATCTGATCTGTTATGTACTTAATAACTGATTTGCGTTCATTTCAAATGAACAATAAATTTTTTATCAAGTTATTAACGCAAGTCAATAAAATTTCAGTAAAAAAGGAACTTAATTTTTAAAATATAAATAACTTCTAACTGGTTTAATACCTGAGGATTCAGACGAAGATTTTCTTTTCTGTTTGTGTCCGCTGGATGATGACTGCGGTCCCTTCACTCCCTTTGATTTCTCCTTGTCTGGATGCTGATAAGGATTTTACATTATAAATGAAAGGTTTGGAAAAGTTTGTCTCTTTGAAACTAGAAACAGTATTGCATACTACTAAACACAATACTAAACTAAAAGCATTTTCTGTGCAGCTTTACTGATAAACAGTGTAGAAAGTGAGACGTACAAAGCTCTCATCTTCATCTGTTATCTCCTCTGAAGATGTTTCATTCACCTCTGGTGTCAGACTGGCTTTTACTGACCTGTGACTTTTCTAGATTAATAAAAATACATGCATTGCAAATAAAGGCCTTTCCATTTCTGTCTGACATTATCAAATTCAATTAAAAGTAATTTAAAAATTAACATAAGATTTGACCAATCATCTATAATGACTAGCAAGCACCACTGAGAAACAAAATAAAAGATTAAAGTATCAACCAAACCTGGGCTGTAGCTATCAGTGAACTTCTTTTCTTGCCCGTTTCTTGTCTGCTCTCTGATATGGTTGGCAAATGCCTTCCTTTAACTTTTCTACAGTCGTATAGAGAACATGTCGACATTATTATAATAAAAGAAAAAATCATAGCAGCAAAACCATTCTGACCCACTTCTATCTCAAAGAAACCCTCACTCTACTTTTTGTTGGTTGCTGCTTCTTGATTTTGTGGCTGAGATGATTCCTGGTTCTTCTTTGATGCTGTGATCTTCTCTAACGCCTTAGGAGTGGTTTTAGGTTTACTCTTGTTTTGAGTAACTCCTGTCTTTGGGGTCTCCAGCACTGTCTTCCCAGCTTGCTGTTGGGCCATCTTTACTGGGGCAGATCTTTGGTTCTGTTCAGATCCAGGACTGGGGTCTTCCTCCAGAACAGTGCTGTGAAGGGGGTTACCTTCAAACAACATCACAAAACACCTCACTCTTTATAGGGTTTTAACAACATAATACTTTTAGCAAATCCTTCCACCCAGTGCTGCTTTCAAATACAATATGTTTAGAATGAAAACAAGTTACCATTTTTCTAAAGTGATGCATTATAGAGACAGTCTCCATTGAGTATTCTGAGCTTAATAGCTTAAGCAGTAAAACAACACTTCAAGTGTTTTAACTACTATGCTACACAAACACTGATGTTTGTCATACCATGTGTAGAATAAAGCTCCCCATGAAAGAAACTGGCCTTCTCTATAGATGAAATGTCCAGTGTCTGATGAGACTCCTCAACACCATCACTTTTCCCCTTCACACCCCAAGGAAAGATGTATTTTATAATTAATACGTTTTCATCAAATACTACAAACATATTACGCTACACAAATAATACATTAACTTATTGCATTAACGTTATATTTGTTGATGTGTAGTAATATAATATAATTAAAATGTTTATTATATTACGTCGTATATTATACATCTACATATATTATATATCTATAAAATAACATCTTAACTCAGCTAATCATAAACTAAAAAACTCACCTTAAACTCCTGCCGAACACTTTTTAACACTTTATTCTTCCGATTCATCTCTGTATTAGTTTATATATATTTGTACAAAATATAAAAAAACTAATTTACGCGCATTCGCGCATAAAATACGACCTTCGTCGTGAAAGCCTGTAAAGAGTTACTTCTACCGCGAACGTTTGAACGTTTATGTACTGTACCATCTGAAAACGTAGGGGGGGGGGGTGAGTAACTTTACGGCTTTGTATTGTACTTATTTTAAAAACTAAATCACATTTTGTTTACTTTATAGTGCAATAACCTACGCATAATCATATACAACTATACAATTACGTATGTTTTGTACACTTAAGAATAGAAATGTTATAATAACTTCTACATTCCTCCCCTAACTTGACAATAGTAAATTCTTTCACTGATACGTCTGAAACGCTCAAGTGGAGCGCCGACTCGTGTTCAGCTCATTACTGCCCTCTGCTGTTCCAGTGGTTTATACCACGATCAAGTGCCATTATCCACGTCATCATATTTATTTTTCTATAAGGCATTTGTTTGAGTAAAACACATTTCAATTACAATCCTTGTTTCAATGTTCGCTTTATGCATTATTTGATTTTGCGTGTGTAATAAAAACTTTTTACACTGTATTTATTTCACAATCTATTTTGAATAAAACATGAAAAGGATAGTGGTAAGAGGAAGGGAGGAGGTCTTGCTGTGTTTGTGAATAAGAGATGGTGCAAACCAGGACATTGTTCAGTCAAAATGGAACTGTGCAGCAAGGACATTGAACTGCTAGCTGTTAGCATGAGGCCATTCTACCTGCCACGGGAGTTCTCGCATGTTATTGTGATAGCTGCATATGTGCCCCCCTCTGCTAAAGTGGACATTGCCTGTGATACACTGCTCTCTCTTACCAGCATCCTGCAGACACAACACCCACAGGCCCTCTTCCTCATCTCTGGAGACTTTAACCATGCACCATCCTCCTCTGTGTTACCAACACTCACACAATACGTTACGTCACACAAGAGACAATAAAACACTGGACTTATTTTATGCCAACACCAAGGAGGCATATTTTGCATAGGAGAAGAAGCAAGCTTTCAGGTCAGGGGACAAGGAGGAACTTAGGGCTGTACAAAAGGAGCTGAGAAAGATCAGGGAGGGCAAGGTCAGCTACAAGAAAAGGATGGAGGAGCAGCTGAAGCAGCAGAACATCAGTGGGGTGTGAAGAAGCCTAAAGACCGCCTCAGGCTTCAAAGCATCCCACCCCCAGGTTGAGGGGGACCTGCAGTGGGTCAATGACTTGAACCATCACTTTAACCTGTTTGACAAGTCACCCAGCAGCTGAACCACACCTTGTCAACAGGACAATGCCCCCCTCCCCCAGCACATCACACCTCTACACCACCCCCTCACGGCATCATGAACTCATACAGCCCCTTAGCTTAACCCTGTCTTTCACAGCTGGCCAGGTGAGAAAAGAGCTAAGGAGGATTAAAGTAAGGAAGGCAGCCGGACCTGATGGGATCAGCGCCAGGCTCCTGAAATCCTGTGCAGAGGAACTGTGTGGCATTATGGGGCAAGTCTTCAACATGAGCCTCAAGCTGAGGTTGATACCACAGCTATGGAAGACCTCCTGTGTGATACCAGTGCCAAAAAAAACCACGCCAGAGACCTCAGCAGTATGGGTGTCCCCCAGGGCATGGTGCTTGTGCCCTTCCTCTTCACCCTCTACACTGCAGACTTCAGGTACAACACGGACAGCTGTGTCCTGCTCAAGCTTTCGGATGACTCAGACATTGTTGGCCTAAACACTGACGACGATGATGCAGAGTACAGAAGACTGGCGCAGGACTTTGTGGACTGGTGTTGGCCAAATCAACGCGGGAAAGACCAAGGAGATGGTGGTGGATTTCCACAGACACCAGTCTGCCCCCTCAAAGGTAAACATACAGGGAGTTGACATTGAGAGAGTGGACTCATATAAGTACCTGGGTGTTCACCTAAATCACAAACTGGACTGGTCTCACAACACAGATGCACTTTACAGGAAGGGTCAGGGCAGGCTCCACCTCTTGAGGAGACTGCGGTCCTTTGGTGTGAAGGGGTGCTCCTAAAGACCTTTTATGACTCTGTGGTGGCATCAGCCATCCTGTATGGTGTAGTCTGCTGGTGCAGCAGCATCACTGAGAGGGAGATGAAAAAGCTGTACAAGGTCATCAAGAGGTCCAGCTCTGTCCTAGGCTGTCCTCTGGACTCAGTGCGGGAGGTTGGTGACAGAAGGGTCCTGACAAAACTGTCATCTATGCTGGATCACGAGTCCCACCCCCTGCAGGACGTTCTGTCAGCTCTGGAGAGCAGCTTCAGTGACAGACTGCTCCACCCTCAGTGTGTGAAGGAGAGACCACCCACTTTCCTTCCTGCAGCCATTTACACTATTCACTTCAAATTTGCATTTGTGTATATATTCTTTGCTTTTGCACTATTAAGATATTTATGTATAGTGTTATGTATAGTATATTTTGGTTTTAGTGTAGAAATTCTTCTTTCTGTTTGTACTGTCTTGTACTGTAAAAAGCTGTTGCTAAATGCAATTTCCCCACGGCGGGACAAATAAAGGAATATCTTATCT
>JBAJNP010013775.1:0-11730 GCA_036877545.1 Yasuhikotakia modesta | reverse complement strand
GTATGTGTCTGTGTGTCTATCTGTATGTGTCTGTGTGTCTATCTGTATGTGTCTATGTGTCTGTGTGTCTATCTGTATGTGCCTGTGTGTCTATCTGTATGTGTCTGTGTGCCTATCTGTATCTGTTTAAATGTATGTGTGTATGTCTGTGTGTCTATCTGTATGTGTCTGTGTGTCTATCTGTATGTGTCTATGTGTCTGTGTGTCTATCTGTATGTGTCTGTGTGTCTATCTGTATGTGTCTGTGTGCCTATCTGTATCTGTTTAAATGTATGTGTGTATGTCTGTGTGAGTGTGTCCAACAGTCACAAGATAAAGAACTTGTTTTACTGCTATTCCAGCTCAGGACAGATTCCTAATTCCTCCAGTGACGTCATGTGTCTAACCACCACCCCAGCGATTGTGTCCTAACCCCACGACACTCAAACATGCTCTCCCTCAACTCAAGTGCGTTTCTGAGGGTCCTTTATCTATGCAGGTAAAAATGAGCTGAGAGGCATCACAAATAATTAAACACTTGAATGTAAACAACAACATCAGAGAAACGCAACCGCAACGTTTGTGTACATCTGGGTGTGTTTGCATGCACAGACACTTCAGCTGTGTCTTGGGAACTGCATGTAGCATGCAAACAACACCCAAGACTTATGTAAATGCAGTGTGAACAGTTAGTAAATCTGAAAGGGGTATTAATTGCCCTGCTGAGTGAAAAGGCTTTACGTCGCATTGCATGCATGCAGTCGCAATTATAACTGAACACTTTTATGAAGTTCTCCATCAATGACTGCATCCATAATGCGGCTTCAATATGCATGATGATTAAACCGTCAGAATACATTATACCCCGTGGAACATTTAAAAAACTAACATGCTAATATCCCAGAATGCACTGGGGTGAACATAAGCAATGTGGGTAATTAGCGGCTCCTGCAAAGGCTATTGTTCATAGTTAAGACTGGGGTCTTTCATAGCTCACCCCTCCTGTTCATTCAATTTTATTCTTCTCTGTATAGCCAGCAGTGTTTCTCTCTCTAAGCCTGTAAGAACGTTACCTTAATGTTTCCATTAGGCAATAAAAACATTATTCTAGAAACATTCAAAACATCAACAATCCACTAACATTATTGCAGGATCATTTGTTGATAACACTTACAGAACTGTTAGGGAACGTTAGCCAACAACCAGAGAATGTTCTCTGTTAGCATCGTCTTCACATCTTCTGTTCAGAGAGCTCTGACCCATCACAAACACTTTCTGTTGTGTTTAGTTAGTCCTCTCAGCGCCCAGAGGAAACGCTTAACAAAAAAAGTCACTGGAATATTGTGGCCTCAAACATTTTTCATAAGACATGAGATAACTCACAGTCCCTGCTGATTTCATTAAAACGGCCCATCTTCTCTAAACACAAAAACTGATTGAGGGCCAGTTTGGTTTCATTCCTCTGTGACTTAACAGCATAATATAGTGCCGTTGAAATGCCAATAAGCTCTCAGTCTTACCATCGCAGCTGCATTCTAATATAACTATTTAAAATAAGTTTTGTACATTGACTGCATTTTCCCCTCGCCATTCAAAGTTTATACATTCTGCAACTTTTTTAAAAGCTTCCACTAACATCTTGGGAATAACATTTTTGATATATGACATATAGCTTTACAACGTTCGCTAACATTAGCGCAAGAACGTTTTATGATAACCCTGAGGGAACTTTTAGCCGACACACAAGGGCGTTCATCACTACCAAGCAACTGTAGCTACTGGGTTTTACAGCAACACGCTATTGGTTAAATGCTATAAAGCTTCGCTCCCTTCAGAAGACAACGAGTCTTAGTTGAAAAAAAAAAAAACGAGTGCCAACAACAGCAAGGAAACAATTAAGGCTTCCTTCCTTTATTCTGTCAAGCCGCAGGCCTGTGTGAAGACCTGAAACGTATTCAGCTTCCTCCACATCAAGTTATCAGGCTGGAGCCGAGACTTAATTAGGTCCAGAGGCTCGTGCTTTAATTACAGCTGCAGCACACAGGTGGACTGAACTCGCGTTTACATTAGAAAGCTCACGTTTTCCTCTAAGGACAAACCTCTCTGGGGGATGAGAGAGAGAGCAGAAGGATAAAAAGAAGAAGAAAAAGAGAGGGAAATGAGGAGAAAACCCCACACAGACCATGGCAAGAAACAGACAAAACACTTTACATTTTAGACAAACGCTACGCTAACCAGCTGTCAGGAAGGAGTTTGTTCTACGTTCTGTTACAGAAATAAAACTATTCACAGATTCCCTTAAAATTGTGCAACTAATAATTTAAAATAAATATTCATAAAATATGTAACTATTATATTTCATGCTTATTTTAAACAAGGTCAAAAATCAACTGGAAACACGTTTTCAAAAAACAGATGCATTACAACACAACTGGCTGGATTTGTGAACTCCAGGTATCTAAACAACATCAATCGATTTATATCCGGCCGTTTTTGTTAATAATTGATCATGTTTAATGAGCAGCACTTACAGTAAGAGCCGGTTTGGGTTGGTAGATTTCCAACAAAACCATTATTTAGAGAATCTTCAAAACACTCACTACAATTTACGATACGCAACTCTTCACAAAAAGCATTTATTTAAGTATCTTTTAGCCACTGCAGTGGTGGACGCGATTGTTAGAATAAAAGCTTTATCACCAAACAACAGAACCAGATAAAAGCCCGGAGCGGGAAAACTGTTTCTTAAGGAAGGGAAACGGCTACAAAAGCGTTCGTTTATTTGCCTTTAAGAAACAGACGAAGACAAAACTCGAGGAAAACAACACAGAGTTCAGAAAACGCTAATTCAGTTGTTCTACGCGACAGAAATGAACTCTGAGGTGTGGAAAGTCTCGTACCGTCAGCCCTGCAGTGTGAGTTAAACTGACATGACCAGCCACTGGGGCATTGAGAGCTAAGAGACACATTTGTCTGTGTCAGAACATTCAGACATCCAATGACCTACACGACACCAGAACCCCTGCGGTTCTACAGATCCAACTTCCTGAATGCTAATTAGTTGCCTGTGAGGCTTCGGGTCACAAATGAGAAGACCGAGAACTTCAAAGTGCCCTTAAAATCCAACACATTATCGGTTAATGCGTCTCACCCTCTTCCTCAATTTCCTGTACAGTATGTCAGCAACAATTGCCACAATTTCAGTGCAGGGACATGATTCAAAACTGCTGAGAAACATTGACTGTGGGCTACAAGAAACATACACATCTATCTGTCTGTGTCCGTCTGTCTGTCTGTCTCTTATACACTAATGCAGAATCTGTGATTTGTCTTGTGCAAACCAAACGCATGATTTCATGGCTAACTTCAAGTAGTCCTGAACGAACCATTTAATAAAATAATAAATTATGACGGTCCTTAGACTTCCTAACAGACTTAAGTGGGAAACTGTTGCTATGGTTACCACCTCAGGAGACTAAATCTTCCTTTTGTTTCTGTGTGTTTGCTGCATGTATTTAAACTTTGTGCCTCACGCATTATGGTAAGGAAACGTAGAAATCTAGTTTCTTATCTAGTAGATCTACAGGATATAAGGGCTGTATGGAGACGTTTCCTCTCCTCTGGTGAACAAACGCTCAGGTAACCTTAGGCTGACGCTTATAAAGTGATATAGGTGGTAATACAGCTGCACTCTATCTCTTTTCTTCTATCTCTCTTTCTCTCTCTCTCCATCTCTCTCTCTCTCTCTGTGATTTTATTTCTGCCTTCAGGTGTAACTCTGGTATTAAAGCACTTGACACTTCATATATTACAGAGAGAGCATCACACAAGGGGCGTGGCCTCAGGGCTCATAGATTTGCATAAGACGTGACACACAGTGTTGTGTGAGAGCTGATGAAATGACTGTAGTTACAACATGCATCAAACACGGCAGCTTTTAGTTAAATGTTAAACATGCCAAACAATAAACGAGCAAATGAATTATTAATCAGACAATATTCACAGCATAACCCAAATACCCAAATACCTCGTTGTTTTAATAAACCAAAAATGAAATAGAAAAACAGATTCACTCTCATTTTATCCCATTAGCTGCCTGCGTATGTCAGTGTGACGTACAGTAATGTTTTAACAGACTGAGTGTGTTTGTGCTGTGATTCACAATTTAATATTGAAGCAAAAACTCCAGGAACATTCAAAACATCAAGTTCTTTCACAGACGTTATTCAAAAACTACCACAAAATAAAAAAATTGACATGCTACAAAATGTTTTGCTAATGTTACTGCAAGACTGACAACTGCAAGAACTTTGAGAGAACGTCTGTCAATGTTCTGAGAACATTCTCTGAGTTTAAATTCACGACAGACACATTCCTCCACATCAGATTTGGAGTAAAACTGCACTATACACCGTGTTTTATGCTTTGTCTATGAGTGTTTGCCTATGACGACTGCGGGGCTGCATGCATGACTTTATTTTGTTATCGCTGTAGCTAAAACAGCCAAGCCTGCTAATTAGAAAACTGTCTGAATACCTTCGGCCACATAGTCTGTGAATCTCCACATCCAACTGAGCTGGCAACTGCTTCAACTAAACGAAATCGCAGCGTTTCACAATTAGGAAGGGGGGATAAAACAAAACAAACAACAAATTAGCGAGTTTGTAGCATGCTAGCTGCGGGTAAACGCGCACACTAACTTTTCTCTCCGCGCGGAGGACGGGATGTAGGTCATGTTTGGCCACAGGCCGCGTTGGAAGGGGTGATGCACTCGTTTGTGTTGGGTGCAGATAGTCTTGTCATATTTCATCTGCCCCTTCCTGTGAGACGAGCTAACAAAAACACTGGGATGCGGACAGGCGGGTCCGGAGACGAGGAAACGTTCCGTGAAGGTTATCGGCTGACCGCAAGATTCCTGATCCAGTTTGAACTACATATCCACATTCAGCTTGCAACTGAACTCATGATGCTGGAAAAAACTCAACTAGTCTGACTGACTAATAGCAACTAATACATCTGACCACAGCAAATACAGCTAGTAAGTTGTGGTGAGTTAATTCTAATACATGCAAAACAAGCTAAAAATGACCTATGGCCTTTAAACATGGCGGCAAACAAATGTTTAATGTTCTTAATAATAAAATAACACTTAATCAATAATGTTTTTGTTAATAACTGAAAACATTAGGGAAATATTATTAAAGCCAAACACTTGTTGGGTAGGGACTGAATTAATCACATTTTAAGCTCTATACGGTGTGGACCCTGTGTTGTAGTGTGTGTAGCATCACACAAAGTGTTTGAAAATGGTGAAATCGGATCTAACTGCTCCGACTGAAAACATTTTCAAAAATCCTATTTTAATCCGATTTCAAACCACACTCAAGTGATTTGGATTTGGTTTGCAAACACTGCCTGAATGTTTCTCTTTTACAGACTTAAACAACTAAACGGATCTGACAGCAACGAAATACGTAAGTAAATACAATTAAATAGGACTGAGACCCATATGTTAGCCTACAGACAAACAGAACTGTCCGGAGTGACTATGAATCTACGAGAAGCGATGACTCTTAGTGACAGTCAACATGTGGTCTCTCGCTAACCGCAGAGCGTTCATACTAACATGCTAACGCTACCAGACTTCAGCGCCTCAAAACTGTCACTTTTTCCTTCTGTTACAACCTCAGAAATTCAGTTTATCACAAAATTCAATGCCCATTCAATCCGGCTTACATTTTCCTTTGGTACTCTGAGTCAGCTATTAAATATTTATTTAGTTTTTAGGCATTCAACAGTAAATCCATACATGTCACTCAATATTTTCCTCTCTTTCTTCCTTAAGAACAAATATTCTACCTGTTATGGGATGTCAGAAACTTTCTGTGAATGCTCACTTCACAATATCCCTGACACTCATCCAGCGACTGGATCCACTTTTACTGTTCACACTTGGTCTGAATCCAGATTAGAATCCACACCCTTTCACCACAACAAAGAGTTTGACAGAGAGACAACTGTGAAAAATGCATTACCATCAACAGTTTTAAAATGTTTAGAGGGCTGGTAAATCTACAAGCAAATGTACAATTGTCAAAATTATTCACCAAAACATCACAACAGGTTTGACAAAGCGAGGGAACAGCTTTACTCTCTGTAAGAGAAGAGTCTCTTATTTACTTTCTCCATGATGGAGGAGTCTACGTAGCCCATGATGCTTTTTTGACACTGTTGAGTCAGTGACAAAAAAAATCCAGTTTATAAAATTACCGCTTTCTGAAATCCATCACTGATCATTTCCTGCCTTCCGTCACAGGATAAAATCCCTCTGTGACAGATGTTTACTTTAGACCGCAGATCTATGGCGTCTCGAACGCGTCGCAGACGTCTCATGAATAAAAGAAACTGTAATCAGAATAAATTGAGCAGGTAAATAAATGAAGAGTAAATGATCACAGAGTGTTAAAAATTCAGGCCATCAGTCAAAGCTTATTTTTCACAACACTGTCATTTTCATCCCGGTGTGACTAACAATCTGTTGAAGTGCTGTATCATTCATGACTTGTGGCGTTGCTTTTGTGCTTTTGTCCTTTTGACTGATTTCAAAATAAACCTTAAACAGGCATCCATAAAACATATTTCACTGTTTTCTATTAACCAAACACCAGGGTTGTGCTCATAAAACATGAAAACATGCCTCATTACTGTAAAAGCTACAGTACCTCAAAAATACGACCGCAGGCCGGCCTGACGCTCATGACATCAGAGGTCAATACGTTCTCACCAAACTCATTTCATATTTCACGAAACATCACACACACAAACACAATGACATCACTCTGCGCGGCTGCTATATTATTGACGTTCTGTCAAATCTGAACCCCCCCATGATTCCCAGCTCAGTGAGCTACAAAGCAACGGTTTCTAACCTCGCACAACCCTGTCAAGAGTCACTGTTACACATCTAGCGCAGGTAGAATAATAAATCACGAATCGTGGAAGTTTCTGCGTTCAGTACAAGCTGGACTGTCAGATATTACTGAATTTTGATATCCTTCCAATATCATACTTACAGTAATCCACGTACACTAGACGTCTATCAGCCAAGATATTCCACTAGGATAAACATTAAAATTCATATTTTCAGTCACAAGTATAAAGCTACTCTAGGCATGATGCAATCGCTTGCTAACTTGTCTAGTTCCTTCCAATAATTCAACTTCCATTACAACATACAAACTACAACAAACTGTCGACACGTCTACACCAGTCTATGCATGCAGATCCAAACGTTTAATTAACACACATAAGCAAACATGGAAAAACCATGTTTGCTTAACCAGAAACACCAGCTGAACGTTTCTGCTTTTAAACTCTTCAGTTTCCTTCCCTGCAAAATCCCACCGTTTGCTTTGACTCTGGATGAGTTAAAAATACAGTCTGTGGTAAACAACAGCGAACGCTTTTATTAAAATGTGCTGTTTTTAAACGCGAATTCCTCCCTTAATGAACATCATTGAGAGCGTGTGCAACGTTTTTGTAACTATTAGCTGAAATACCTCAAGTGTTGCAACGCTTTAGCTAATGACAACTTATGCAAATTAACTAGCGTAAGTGGGGAATTAATATTCGGAGGCGACAGGAAACCGCAGGTGTTTTAATTTGGCGACTGTTTGGGGGTCCGCGAGCTGATGTCCGCGGTCTCATTAAACGAGATGAATGACACGTGTAGACAAGGTGGAGCCGAGCGGCGAGAGGCGTTTGTGAGGACGCGTTTATTTACGCGTGTTTGTTTGGAAGGTTCGCTCAACATCTGCTAGACTCAGACGTCTCGTCTTCAGAAAGATCCAGGGCAAGCTTTGCGTTCTCCCTGAAGGCAGAACTGACATTTTCAGCACGCCGGGGAAACTCACAAAGAACGGATCTTTTTTCTTCTTTCTTTTAAGTGAACTTAAGCGCAGCCTCTGCGTCTGTTAAACCACACCAGAGAGTCTCTCAGAACCGTGACAATTACTCACTGACGTTCTGTGCTAAACGTGTGACATTTACAGTGTTACTAATATAAATACAGACGTCGTGAAGGGAACTGCAAACACGTTTAAAGATCTGAATGCTTGTGCTTGTAACCAATCAGCAACAAGGCCTAGATGACGTCATCAACAAAGTAAATTCATTTCAGCAACACTTTATGACAGATTAATGCATTTAAAACAAGTTCAAAACAATGTCTTTATAGGTTGGAAACATATTTTTTTGTTGTTAAATCGCCACACAAATGTCTCGTTAAACTGCAATATTCATACATTTTTAAAAACCCAAATGTGTTTAAAATTGATAAAGAGATATCTCCAGTTTAATCTCTGCATGACTTGGCAAAGGGCCAAATAAAAACAAGCGCAACATTTTCTCAGTCCTGTAAACCGCTGATATCACAGATAACTAAAGCTAAAGATAAATATTAATCTTTCATGCCATCTTAAGCTATTGACGCCAAACCGGGTGCGTCACAATAATGCAACATAATACACACACTTGTCCCCTGCGTTTCATCTTCTGCGTTTCAGCCAAATGTGTCGTGTTGAAATGGAGATGCAGCCTAAAGGATCAGAGCTCAGAATAAATGAAGAACAAGCCTGTGCTCAAAAACTCTCATTTACAGAAATAACCCTCAGCTTTATATGCTAATTAAACACGCTGCTGTTTTAAAGACGCCATCAAGCTAGTTACAGAACAGTTTGTGTAACGGAAATGTGCCTGATCTGCACACACACACAAACACACACTCACACAAACACACACACAAGCACACACACTCTCTTACACACACAGACACACACACTCTTACTCACACACAAACACACACCAGCACACACAAACACACACTCACACAAACACACACACACACACACACACACACACACACACACACTCACTCACACACACACACACACACACACACACTCACAAGCACACACTCACACACACACACATGTATGTGAATATTCTTTAACAATTGTATGTGTATATTTCTTTGTGTCATATGTGTGTGTGCATGCTTTTCTATCGCTGCATGTAATACCACAGATTAAGAAAACTTTAATAGTGTTTGCTGAGCTAAATTGTTGTTGAGTTGCTAAAGTGTTCTGAGCAGCTTTAGCAAGTTGCTACGCGGTTGCTAGGTTATTTTGGTGGGTTGATAGCTGTGTGCAAGAGCCACAAATGACATAACATTACATCGCTAAAAAAAAAAAAAAAAAACACACCCTTTAGCGAAAGTAGACACCAATTTAAGATTGAACCAATTCGCAAATTGGACCGAACGATCCGTTTGTGAATTAGATGGATCTGAACGGAGTGCCTGCAAGCTAATGGCTCACCAAATCGATCTTCAGTCACGTCAGAAGCAGCCAAGGAGAGCTCTGACTTCACTATAATGTGTGTTTTTATGTTACTGTGGAGAAGAAAACCACATACATTTCAAAGCTTCTAAGCTGAGCAGATATAAATACAGAAATCTTCAGTGTGCTCCTCACACAGACAATGGGCCATTTTTCTAAAGTGTAATTTCACAGACTAGATGTGAAGTTTGTGTGTTTAAGTAATCCATGCCTCTGAATCTACAAACACGACACGCAAAGCTGTGCTAAGCTGTGGTAGGAAACAAGAAGAAGGACACATTTATAAACCCATCTTAAATGCAACGCTTTGCCTCAAAAAAAGCTTAAGAAACTGTTTACACAACAATCGTTCTCCTCGTGTATCACAAACGAAAAGCGTTCGGTTTGTAAAGTCTACAAACGTGGCTAACGCAGACAGACACGTTTCAGGACAACCTAGCGTAAACCACGGCTGTTTCTAAAAACCCTTTCACATCGATTTAGACGATTAAAAAACAAACAGTCACACCAAATCACCAACTGAGGCTCTAAACCGGATCTCCATACGAACTGTTCTGACTGACAGGTTTCTAAAGTCTTCTGATAATAATGTTCCTAATTCCTAAATAATATGGATGAACACAAACGTTTTATCCGTCTGTTACAAAACGTAATCTTGGCAGCTCTCTGCAGAGAAAAGACAGGCTGACAGGCCGCTATTTACAGAGAGGGTTTTGTCTGGTGTTTTTGTAGAAAAGGTTTTTTGTCTGGTGTTGGGTAACAAAATTGAAATGAAAAACGCGAGTTTGCCAGACTAACCACTAAAAATACTTATAAAAACCACCATACCACCAGTCCTGTACTGTGAAAAATGAACAAAACTATTTCTTTCTTTCTTGTACAATGTCGTCATCCTAACATCCGAACTATTTTTACACACTAACATTCATGTTTTCCTCATTTCTCTTTCCTAAATAGTGGCTTCAGGTATTGTGTTGACACTGAGGTAACAGGTTCCTGTAGTGACGTTAAATTCGCCAACGACCCACAATGCAGTTCACCGAAACACTGTTTGCAAATGCATTTTGTAAAACGCACCTTACAAAATAACACAAATATAAATCAGTGCTAATCTGATTTGTGAAATGTTTACTAAACCAAATACTAAAACATTGCAGAAATAAATAGTTGATACAAATAAACGTGTTGAAGCAATTTGTTACTGAATTTCCCCTTTGGACGCAACTTTTTTCCTAAAGAAAGGAATTAAATCTTGCTTTTTAAACGTTAACACGCTGCTTGCTTTTCTCATTACGTCGGTTGAGTTGCTTAGCATTTATTAACGCGGCGCTGATGTAGAACGTACGTTAGCAAACAAATTAAAAGTGACAGGAACAATTCTCTGGATCAGGGCTAGCACAACTCATCACAGTGTTAGCGCACGGAGACAAACAGCTTTGATGTCCTGAAGAGAAAACAGGCCAAAATTTCGTTTTGTTTTTGGAGCGTAGCTGAGCCCTGCTTTCATTGTGCCAGCGTGATTTATACCTCGCCTAAAGGAACCATTGGAGAGGGACAGCTCTTCTTCCTCAACAGCACAGAGAAGCGATGCGGCTAGCCCTCAGGTGAAGAAGCTCCTAGCATTCTTGCTAACATTTTGGCACTTGACATTTCCAGATGCTCAGTTATTCTCCAACCCTTCCACCTTCTGCGGCCTGCGTGTCAATCTCTTACCCTGTTCCTGCTTTTCCAAGATGTTTTTCAGCCTCTTCCCTGATGTTGACATTTGAAATCAGCTCCGTGGGGCGTTAAATCTGCCTCTGTTATGAAGGACAGGTCTCTACTTTTCTCCAACTTTTCTCACACAAATCCTGAAACTCATTTTACCTCATCATTTCTACCCTTTATGAACAAACGTATGTGGACACCTCCTCAGACTCTCAGTTCTTCACAATGTTCGGTGCACTGAAATTGTTAATGGTGACTTGATTTTATACACATTAAAACATGTATTAACAACACAAATTTACTAGAAAAGGTCTCCGCATACATAATCCCATAATTTTTTTAAATATCTCAATACCATCTCAGTTGTCTCTCTTAGCAACAATGGGAACAGAAACAAAGAACATTAAATGTTTTACTGAAACCCTCCATAACATCTCAAACAAAGTCTTATAGGAACTCACACTCAACAAAACCTTTTTATTTGTCCTCTGAGAAAAAAACTCCCTTCAACTGAAATCTTCAGTCAACAAAGAACATCTAAGCAGTCGTCCTTCTGTGACCAGTTCTCTCTAGATGGTCCTAAACTGTTTTGTGAAACGCTCTCCTCAGTCAAAATTGTATCCCTGGCTGGGAATTTGTTTGCACT
>JBAJNP010013774.1:0-10303 GCA_036877545.1 Yasuhikotakia modesta | reverse complement strand
ACACACACACACACACACACACACACACTGCACACACACACACACACTGCACACACACACACACCGCACACACACACACACACCACAAACACACACACACACACATTCCAGTAATAGCAGGGAACCACAAAGATTGTCAAAAGTGCCGCACCAAGTACATTCTCTCTCTCTGCACTGTAACATTTAGATTTGATTAGACTGACAATCAGAATATTTGAATTCTCTGGAAAACAACTTTCCTTCCTCTGAACAACAGCCTGAGGCTCCTGTGTGTGTGATGTGTGAGTGTTTGTGTGAGGATGTGTGTGTGTGACTGTGTGTATATGTCTAAGTGTTTGTGTGTGTGTGAGTAGGTGTATGTGTATATGTGTGTGATGTGTGAGTGTTTGTGTGAGGATGTGTGTGTGTGACTGTGTGAATATGTGTGTGTGTGCAGGACTGTGACAGGAAGTGAGTGATGATGTGTTTCCTGTCATCTACCTCTGATAATGTGATATTTCTTAGTAAGTCTCAGTGGGTCTCAGTGAGTGTCAGTAAGTGTCAGTGGGTCTCAGTGAGTGTCAGTGGGTCTCAGTCAGTCACTCACGCTCCAGACCGGACATGGATGGACCGTGTCTGTGGACCATAGCTTGTGTTTGCTGTGTTTTCCAGAGGCCCCAGGAGATCGAGGGTCATGCCCAGCTCAGAAAAGTCCAAATCACTAAATAATTTCATGTGAGGGGAAGAAAAATCCTGCAAAACATCAGATGAATTCTGTGATGAGCTTCTGCATCTGCTATAAAACTGCCTGTATTTAGTGTTAGTTGTTCTGCTAGACTTCAGTCCAGCTGTGTTGTTCAAAACTTTGGGTAGAAATGTAGGACTCACTGTGAGAACCGGCCGCAAAGAGAGAAGATTCTGACCAGTTCCGCCCCAATCTTTCCAGTCCAAATACTCTCCCTCCTCCAGAACAAACTGCTGCCCCTCAAAGCCCTCCCGCTCATATCCCACCCACCTGAGAGAGAGAAAACATCGTCAAAAACACAGCTTCATGTTTCTCTTCCAGGTCTTATCCGAATGATGAACTTTACAGAGCTTCCAGAGTTAATCTAGTGAGAAAACTGACGTTTGTCAAGGTTAGTAAATCAGAGGGTTTGTGACTCACAGGCCTCTGAGGATCTTCAGAGACTTCACAGAGCTCAGACCGTGACAGTGTCCGTCTGTCCTGACAAAAGACACGTCCCCCTGAACCTCCACACAGGCACCCTGCAGACCAGCCTCGTCAAACAACACAGCCTGGCACAGAGACAGAGAGAGGAAGCTTTCATTTCATGTCCTAAATATGTCCACGTCACCCAAAATCAAAACAAACTCAACAGTGAATAAATAATATTTGCTTTCAGGCAAATGAAGGCTGATCTCGTACCTTCACTGCAGTCGGATTTTGGACCTTTAGTCCGCCCTGTAAACAGAATATTGACACATGAAGAACTTCAGTACTGACTGCAGTGTGTTTGAATAACTGACAGTTATTGTGTGTGTCTCTCACCATACACAGAGGCCTCAGTGAGCCCACCACAGGTGTCACGAAACCCCAGGACTCAGGACACGGATATTCTCCAGCCTCTAACACTGCCAGCAGACCCTGGAACCCGGGATCACTGTACACCAGCCACCTTCAGAGAGAGACCCTCATCAGAGTGTGTGTGTGCGGTGTGTGTGTGTGTGTGTGCGGTGTGTGTGTGTGTGTGTGTGCGGTGTGTGTGTGTGCGGTGTGTGTGCGGTGTGTGTGTGTGTGTGCAGTGTGTGTGTGAGTCATTAGTGCTCATGACTCACAGCAGGTCACACACACATGAATCATCAGCGTCTCTGATCTTTTAACAAAGACAGATGTTATTTTAAAACTCTTTTTAACAGAACACAGAAATGGTGTTCTGAACGCTAGAGCATGTGCTGAACGTTGCCAACAGTTACAAGGGTTTTCTGTGTGTTTATGTCCAGCTCAGGTACACACAGACAGTCTGTGCAGGGCATGTGCACATACTTACAGGCCACTATGGACTTTTATGGAGCCAGTGTTCTGATGCGGGCCGAACGCTGACACTTCCTCTGTGTCATCCACATACTCAGAGATTCTGCCCCGACCCGCCGGCTCTGAGAACAGCTCAATCCTGGGTGGAGTGTAGTCCTACACACACACACACACACACACACACACACACACACACACACACTGGACTTCACTCTTCATATCAGAGTTAAATTATGTAGTTTGAACAGAAACAATGCATGAAATCTGCACAATGTCCAAACCTGATGCTGATTCAAAATGAGAAATCCACACCCCATCCACATGAGAAATCAAATGTAAACCTCTGAAGTACTAGAAGCAGTGATTGATTAGCACTTACTCTGACTGCCAGATGAGCTGAGCCAATGACAAAAGGGACAGATGTTTGTCCCGCCCCTTCTGCCCATTCATTGGGTAATTCCATAAGTTCTTCCTCTTCCAGAGCGATGCATCGTCCCTCAAACCCTGGTTTCTCAAAGAGTATCCAGCTGAACCAGGCCAGTAAAACACAGCTGAGTGTAGATTACTGACAGATGCATCACTGTGTGTGTGAGAGAGTGTGTGTGTGTGAGAGAGTGGGTGTGTTGTGTGTATGAGTGTGTGTGTGTGAGAGAGTGGGTGTGTTGTGTGTATGAGTGTGTGTGTGAGAGTGGGTGTGTTGTGTGTATGAGTGCGTGTGAGAGAGAGAGTGGGTGTGTATGAGTGTGAGATTGTGTGAGTGTGCGTGTGAGAGATGTGTGTATGAGTGCGTTGTGTGCGTGTGAGTGATGTGTGTATTAGTGCGTTGTGTGCGTGTGTGAGATGTGTGTATGAGTGCGTTGTGTGTGTGTAAGAGATGTGTGTATGAGTGTGTTGTGTGCGTGTGAGATATGTGTGTATGAGTGTGTTGTGTGCATGTGTGAGAGATGTGTGTATGAGTGCGTTGTGTGCGTGTGTGAGATGTGTGTATGAGTGCGTTGTGTGCGTGTGTGAGATGTGTGTATAAGTGTGTTGTGTGCGTGTGTATCTTACCAGCCCCTGAGCACTTTCACAGATATGACACTGGACAGTTGTATGTGTGTTGCATCTGCTTCATCTCTGTAGAACTCAAAGGATTGACCACTGAACTGAGGGAGCTCAAATATCTCAATCTGAATAACACAAAGCAAACACCTCACACCGTCTGCTCAGGCTGACAATCTATGTAATATTCTCAATTAGTGAGCGGTAATCACAGTCTGATGCTGTTTGCCTGCATGTTTAAAGCATATGTGAGAAAACAAACTTTAAATGTGTGAAATTGTTTGTTAGGTGACATGAGAAATGTTGTGTGACCTTTCCAGGACGGCGATGGAATCCACGAGAGACTGGTCTTACTTCTGCTGGAGGAATGTGAACTGTTGTCTGAATGTCACCTGCCTTGTTCAAACTCACCACAGCAGGAACAGAAGAACTTCCTCCAGATACCTAACCACACACACACACACAGATGGTTTAGAGTAACTGGTGGTGATGCAGTATTGTGGAGCAGTATGATATGACAGTATGAAGACGAATGTCTGACCGGTGAGTTAGTCCTTTCTGATGGCTGAACTGTTTCAGGATCCTTCAGAAAAAACTTCTCAAGGTAACTAGGCAACTTGATGTCCGTGTCTGTTGCCATGGAGACAGCAGGGGGTGCTGAAGTTGTTTTGGAGTCAGGCGTAACCATGAGGTTGGTTGTTGTAATAGGACCATCATCTTTGGCAGGTTTTGAATGAACCAAATAGTCAGTCTGGGTAGAACTTTTGCTGTCCTTGATTTCAGACACTGTGTCTTCAGGTGCCACTGGCTGTGTGAACTGTGATTGTGGAGATCCAAGAGGATCTCTGGGTGATAACAGCACATCTGCAGGACCCTCAGTGGGGCTCAGAAATTCCATCCTTCTTTTTTTGGTGGGGCTGCGCAGACTGCTGAGAATGGAGCACCTCTCCAAACGAGACCTCACCTTTACTGGTTCTGTTTTACTCTTTTCTGACTCCTGCTCTTTCTCTCCTCCCTCCTCTTCATCCTCTTCCTGCTCCACCTTTGCCCTCTTAAAGAGGAGAGACCTTGTGAGGATGCTCTGCCTCTCGGGGTGCACCAGTCTGGGCTTGTTGTCATCTTCCTTGGCCTCTGCATTTTCACTCCTGAATAGTGAGGTGGGAGTCAGATCTAAGGTGAACTCTCTCCTTTTCCTCAGGCCAAGCTGGAACTCCTCTGGATCAAAGGGTTTCTCGTTGCGGTCTTCTCTGATGGGAGGCATGGCAAAGGGAGGGGCTTGTAGGCGGTGTTGTTTGTGTTTGCGCTGGGGAAGAGTGAAGGGCATTGCTAGTCTCTTCACATCTGCAATGAAGTCATCTGGGTCAGACTCTCTGGATGCTTCCAGCAGGCTGGTTTCACTGACAGATGAGCTGAGCTTAGCTTTTTGGTCTGGAATCAGCTGCTTTTTTCTGGCAGGGCGTTCAACATCCAGCCAACTAGATGGAGAGTCCCTGCTGAGCAAAGCATTGCCATGTACACAGGGGATCTCTGGAAGGAACAAGGGCTTTGGAGTAAACCCCTTCCTTCTTGTTGCTGGGTCTGAAGATTGAGCTTTTAATAGACTAAGGGGACTTGGGCATTTCTCACTGGCTACAACTATTGTGTGTAAGACCTTCTCATTGTCTGATGCTTGAAAAGATGTGGACTTTTCATTAGATGAAGCTGGTGGAGGTGTGTTTTTTTCTGCAGATGATGCTGATGGAGGTGTGGTTATGTCTTTAGATGGAGGTGTGGTCTTTTCTGCAGATGATGCTGATGGAGGTGTGGTTATGTCTTTAGATGGAGGTGTGGTCTTTTCTGCAGATAATGCTGATGGAGGTGTGGTTATGTCTTTAGATGGAGGTGTGGTCTTTTCTGCAGATGATGCTGATGGAGGTGTGGTTATGTCTTTAGATGGAGGTGTGGTCTTTTCTGCAGATAAAGCTTGTGGAGGTGTGGTTATGTCTTTAGATGGAGGTGTGGTCTTTTCTGCAGATGATGCTGATGGAGGTGTGGTTATGTCTTTAGATGGTGGTGTGGTCTTTTCTGCAGATGATGCTGATGGAGGTGTGGTTATGTCTTTAGATGGATGTGTGGTTATGTCTTTAGATGGTGGTGTGGTCTTTTCTGCAGATAAAGCTTGTGGAGGTGTGGTTATGTCTTTAGATGGAGGTGTGGTCTTTTCTGCAGATGAGGCTGGTGGAGGTGTGGTTATGTCTTTAGATGGAGGTGTGGTTATGTCTTTAGATGGTGGTGTGGTCTTTTCTGCAGATGAGGCTGGTGGAGGTGTGGTTATGTCTTTAGATGGAGGTGTGGTCTTTTCTGCAGATGAGGCTGGTGGAGGTGTGGTTATGTCTTTAGATGGTGGTGTGGTCTTTTCTGCAGATGAGGCTGGTGGAGGTGTGGTTATGTCTTTAGATGGAGGTGTGGTTATGTCTTTAGATGGAGGTGTGGTCTTTTCTGCAGATGAGGCTGTGGTCTTTTCTGCAGATGAGGCTGGTGGAGCTGTGGTTATGTCTTTAGATGGAGGTGTGGTTATGTCTTTAGATGGTGGTGTGGTCTTTTCTGCAGATGAGGCTGGTGGAGGTGTGGTTATGTCTTTAGATGGAGGTGTGGTCTTTTCTGCAGATGAGGCTGGTGGAGGTGTGGTTATGTCTTTAGATGGTGGTGTGGTCTTTTCTGCAGATGAGGCTGGTGGAGGTGTGGTTATGTCTTTAGATGGAGGTGTGGTTATTTTATTAGATGATGCTGATGGAGGTGTGGTTATGTCTTTAGATGGAGGTGTGGTTATTTTATTAGATGATGCTGATGGAGGTGTGGTCTCTTCTGTAGCTGCAGCTTTAGTGGTGGTCTTTACTTTGGCCAGACCATGCTGCTGTGTGGAGGATTCGTTGACTCTGGAGGACAAGGAAGTTGACTTCTCATGAGAATGTGTCTCAGTATTTGACTCTATTGCAGGGAACATATTCTCACTGTCAGAATACTGTATTTGTTCTCCAGACTGCTGATCCCTCTCTTCTCCATTCACTACACGTGTCGTTTCTGAGCTGATCATTTTACTCTTGGTTTCAGCTGCACCTGCCTTAGTGTCGATGCTGGGTTTAAACTCCTCCTGTTCCTGTTTAAGATCTCTCTCATTGGCTGCTGTCAATGTCTTCTGTTCTTCTCTGCTCTGTGATTGGCTCTGTGGGGATGGCCTAGTTGTGGTCTGATTGGTCACTTCAGTAGAGATGTCTTTCTCTGTGGTGTTGTGATTGTTTATTTCTGCCATATTGTCTTTATTCTTGTTCTCATCACTCTTGGCTTTGATGTGTTTGATTTGTTTCTCATATGATTTTGGCTCATTTTCTGAGGTTTCTCTCTCTTTAGACATGCATGTATCTGTGTCTTTCTCAGGTAACATCTTTCTATCTGTCTCACTTTCTCTGCTCTGCATGACAGCATTCCTGGAGGCTGAAGGGCTGTTATTGGCTGGTTCTGAGGGGTCTTTAGAGTTGCCCTCACTCAGGTCCTCTGGGGATAGTGGTTTTTCTTCTTTTGTCACCGATGGATCTGGTTTCCTTGGTTCACCAAACAATGCATTCACAATCGTGTCTCTGTTCCTCTGGCTCTCTGCTCTCTCTCTCTGAACGCCCGCTTTATTACTGCTGTTTTTACGTTGCACTTCAGTTTGTGAGTGATTTTGTTCTGTCTGGTCCTCAGAGCTGCTCTCAGCTTGTGAGTTTCTCTCTCTGGACGCAGAAGGAAGTGAAGGTTGTGTTTTGGATGTTGAGGTCACTGTCTTTGTTTTAAAACAGAAATGTTTATTCTCCCTCTCTCTCAAACGTTTCATCTCTTTCTGAACGGTTATGTCTGTCTGTGGAGACTTTAGCATCTCAGTGTCTGCTGTATCTGTGTCTGATGCTGTTAATGATTTTGGTTGCTCTTCTGGTTTGTGGTTCAAAATTCCCTCATCAGAGAATTTGGTTGTTATTTTTTCTAATGTGCTTTTGAACGCAGGAAGGTTTGAGGCCACATTAGGCCCTGAATAGTTTTTTTTGTCCTGCACATCTTGCTGGTTGTTCTTGCTGGTGGGACTGAGTGGATGAACTGCCTCTTTGCTTCGTCTTCTTTTTGATCTTGAGCCTGTCCGTGTGAGAGGTTTGATGTGCTCGCTCTCATCACTCGTTTTCTCTACCTCTTTATTCTCCACTTTTGAATCACTTGTGCTCTCTGACAATGTAGGAAGGGTTCCTGATGCATTGTGGGATTTGGAATCAGTTTGATCCACATTTAAAGGTGATTTGGGTTTAACTTGTGGTTTCTCTCTGCTGGTCCCTATTTTTGCTGAAGGTTTGTCGAACGTTTCAGAGAACTGAGATGTTTTAGTAAGACCAGACGTTTTTGAAAGTCCATCGTAACGTAACGTTTGAGCAGATAGGCCAGATGTAAACATCTCGTCCAGCGCGTGTTTGGGAATCCATCGCTTTGGAGGAGCAGAAGCGGATCGTTCAGGATCTTCCACAGAACCAGCGGGTCTGAGGCGACCGGGTGCATTACCAGCCGGAGAAACATCCAGCCGCCGCTGCTTTGAGAAACTACTTTGAGCTGTCTTGCTTGTGTGGCTTTCAAACAGACTGATCTTGTCTGCAATTCGGCCCACTTTACGGCTGGGCTTCTCTCTGGTGCCACTGCTCTCCAAAGATCTGTCAAACAACAAACAATAATAATGATGATACATTATTATAATAATAATTATGGTAACAGTAAAGATCTGTCGAACAACAAACAATAATAATGATGATACATTATCATAATAATAATTATGGTAACAGTAAAGATCTGTCAAACAACAAACACATGCTGTTAGCAAAGCGTTACCAAAATCTGATTTTTCTTCCCAATGTAGAAATCAGTTTAAATTTAACACGTTCAAAGAATGACAACAAATACTAGAAATGACGGCCGTTACACAAACTAAAATCTAGATCTCAGCATGAGCTCAAATATTTCTCATCAGATTCTTCTCTGTTATGTAAACAACCACAATGTCTCATAGCTCTGATCTCTTACTGTGACAACAACTGTAATTTTACATTTACTGTTTTTTTATGGAAAAATGTTCACAGAGGGAATTTTATGAAAACTTCTGCTAAAAAGCTGATAGAGAAATAGAGATAGAGTCTCTCAAAAGTGTCATGAGCTGTTAAAGAGCAACACCTGAGCAATACAGTTTCTCTGTGAGAACCAGCAGACAGACACCACTGACTGCAGTGACTCCTCAGACCAGCTCAGGAGCATTCAAAGCTTTTCATGACTTCAGAGGAATGACAGCTACGTCATCATGACCTACAATGAGTTCAGGTTTCACCACATACACACAGAGCTTCTTATCAGTTTATCTGTGAAACAGATTTCTCACCTTTGGTTATGTTAGAGTACATTCAACACATTATATTTCATTTCACTTCAACTGTTTTTACACTTTATTCAGGTCAAAGAATGAATGCGTTTTGTGATTTGATTTGTAACGTGCCATAAACTGGTTAAACAGGTAAATTTACCTTGCCCTGTCTTCAGCCTTCATCAGTTCAGGGTCTGGAGTGTCTCTGACGGCTTTAATCTTCTCATCTTGCTCTTCTGGGTGAGCCTTAGAAGTGACCAGAACCTTCTTTGGAAAAAACTTCTCACTGTGGGACACTTTCAGACTCCTGCGCTTGGACTCTGGAGTTTCAGTGAGTCTAACAACAGTTTCCTCCTCCATGTGCGAGTCAGAGATCCGTGTGGAGAGGACAGGGCTGTCTGGTGGGCTGATTGGTTCAGGGGTCTCCTCACTCCAGTGTTCCTCCGTCCATTCTGCTGGTTTTAAGCGCTCGTATCTACCTGCTTCAAGGGAGTTTGGCGGTTCTTGTGCGCCTTCAGGAAGCGTTTCTGGCACCTCCTCAAATGCTGACTCAGCCCACGCCGTCTCTGGGCTTGTTGCTAGACTGGTTGTTATAGGGCTAGTGGGTTGACTTGTGATTGGTGACTTACTTTTAGCCCCGCCCCCATCTCCATGAGAGCCCCTCCTCTTCTTTCCAGACCTTCTCCGTCCCATTTTGTCTGGGTCTTGTTGATCAGACAGGTCAAAGGTCACCTGTGTATGTTCTGAGACAGTGACACTTGGTTTTGTTCTCCTGAAACTCTCAGGCCCCTGACTGCGGTTCCTGTCGTTGTGAGCGAGAGCCTCAGAATCCTTCTCCTCGCTTGTCTCCCTCAACCCTCCCCCCCCTCCAGAGCCGACTGTCAAACGTTTGGCATTATGGGTCAGGGAGGGGCTGTGACCTCTAACCTCAGCTATGGCCGGACACTGCTTCTGGTTTCTCCCAGTGCAGGGGGCAGACAGGCTCCTGGTTTCTCTGTGGTCCTCCTCAGACTCCTCTTGACTGTTCTGCTGTGTCTGGGATGAAGTCACATCTCCAGCGAGTGGCAGGCTGCCCCAACCCCACGCTAACCAGCTGCCGATGCGACTCCAGACTCCTGGTGTATTCTCCTGTGGGCTCTCAGCCTACACACACAGACAGACACACACACACAGACAGACAGAGAGAGACACACACACAGACAAACACACACACACAGACAAACGCGCACACACACACAGACAGACAGACACACACACACACAGACAGAGAGAGAGACACACACACACACACAGACAAACGCACACACAGACAGACAGACACACACACACAGACATGCACACACAGACAAACACACACACACAAACACAGACAGACACACACACACAGACAGAGACAGACACACACAGAGACAGACAAACACACACATGCACACACAGACAGAGAAAGAGAGACACACACACAGAGACAGACACACACACACAGACAAACACACACAGACAGAGAGAGAGACACACACACAGACAAACACACACATGCACACACAGACAGACACACACACACAGACAGAGAAAGAGAGAGAGACACACACACAGAGACAAACACACAGACAGACACACACACACAGACAGAGAGAGAGAGACACACACAGACACACACACAGACACACACAGACAGACACACACAGACAGAGAGAGAGAGAGAGAGAGAGACACACACACAGACAAACACAGACAGACAGACAGACACAGACAGAGAGAGAGAGAGAGACACACACACACACAGACAGACACACACAGACAGAGAGAGAGAGAGAGACACACACACACACAGACAGACACACACACACACA
>JBAJNP010013773.1:0-11733 GCA_036877545.1 Yasuhikotakia modesta | reverse complement strand
TGGTTACAAATGTGAGTTACTCAATGTTTGAGTGCATTTTAACTGCTGCAAGCCTGCGTTCATGTTTAGAGACTCATGTTATTCGTTTTCTGTGTCTTTTTTTCATTTGTACTGGATTTTCAGTGCTATCAGGAAAAAATAAAACTGTTTGTTTGTTGAAATGTATATTGTGGGGTTTTTTTTACCTGAGAAACATCCTTAAAAGAGACACTGTAAGACACTTTTAATTTGCAGTGTATGATGTGGAATAATACCCACAACATAATACTCACTACTGATGACTTTTGAGTACTTTTAAAAGGGCTACTTTTTACTCATTCTTTCAGTAGTATTTAGGACGGGTACTTTTGCTCTACTTGTGCTACATTTTTTGGAAGTAACAGTACTTTTACTTTTACAATAATTTAATAATTACTCGGAACTCCTTCGGTTCTGAAAAGGCGGATAGGTGGCATTTATTTAATCATTGTAATTATCATTTGCACGTATTGTGTTTTATTCTGGCAGTTTGAGAGCAATTTTGTTATTCCAGCCCTTTAAAGGCATTATAAGATTAAAGGATAAGGTTTTTGCCTTTTATTTCGTTCGTATTTGTTGGCGTTTTGATGACTGCTGACAGAAAATCGCATCGCAGAATGATCAAATATTTTTCTTTATAAGTGTTATTTACGGTTGTATTGTGTTCTGGTCATTATTCAGAGTTTATACACTATTAGCCAATGTATTTGGTTTAGTCCTACGACAACGTTTTAATGAACTTTACCTTTTTCCCAGGCATACCTTCACAGAACCATTTGTTAAAGACGTAAAATGGGCGAATGAATGACACTATTAAACAAGGCAAGTAGCGCCATCTGGTGGTGAAAGACAAGCAGGAGCAGCTCAGGAGCGCCTATAGGATTTTTTTCCTACCTGATTGTTTTAATGTTGGTTTCACTTTAATGCCTCGGAAAACAGTAGTTCGAGTTTTGGCAGGTTGCATACATACATACAAATCCATTTGAAACGTGTCAGTCACTGCGCATGCGAAAACGATAGTTAAATATTTGCTTTTGGATTATGGCACAATTGCGTTCACATATGGAAAAAGCAAGTGCAAATACAATTTGCAATTCCTTTTAAAAATTGTCTGGAAAATCACTCCATAGGTGTTGAAAGAAACACTATGTTATGGTCAAACCTTTTAAATATTTCAGTGGATAAAGAAATCTGTGATATTTTACTGAGCTCAAATAGTTTTTTTTATTATTATTATTTGAGAGATATTGTGAATAAAACGTCTGTATATTGTAATGGCCGAACTGTTTATTAAAAGCAAATAGTTGACATTTCTGCTTCAGGGTTTTTAAAATTGCTCTGTTGTATTTTATAAACTTGTTTTAGTCTTAGGAAAACACTTAAAAATAAGCACTGGCCCTCAAATTGAACTTAATGGATATACAAGGATGACGAAAAAATCCACAGTTATTCACCAGTTATTATATAAAACAAGAAACACACAAAAATCTCAGTTTCCTTGAATTGCATTTATTTTTTGTTTATACATTTCAGCCACACTGTACATATGACAAAAACAACCTTCATGTGGGGTAAATCAGTTGATCTATTGTACAGATGTTATCTATTTCCTAAGTATTTTTCCTTCTATTGACAGTAAAGGATTGGATTACAGCAGTTTCTGAAGCACATGTAAGAAGCGACATTTCAGTGCAATTTCAACTAAATCTATTACTAAACCATCATATTGCAGGTTATAAAGCCTCCATCAGAAACTGTCTTGTTAAATATACATAGAAATCTGTTAAGTTGGAGATTCTCTCATCCTGATTGACTGATCAGGATTTTTCTGAGAGAAATATTAGCTATGATTGGAGTATTTGACACAATTACTAAAGCATTTGAGAGGTTTGTATGAACTGACTTCATCAACTTCAGCTAATAATCTATAAAACACATGTTGATTATACTATAGCAATTTTGAATTTTAGCCATTTTGATTTATTTTTGATGTGAAAAACAATGAATTTAAAATGGGTTTTGCAGAACTGGAGGTAGTCAAAACTTAAATGTATCAAAATCTGCACAATGACACACTGTGTTACATGTCACACTTTGTGCACATTTACGCCATATCCATCTTTAAGGCTCATCAAGTCTAAAGGGAATTGATTCATAATGCAAGCAGTATGGACACTATTCAATATCTGTATGAAGGTTAATTTCCAAACTATGTTGGTTTTTCTTACTAAACAAACCAACATGCAACAGTGAGATACAGAGACAGGTTTGATGAGGCGACTGGTATTGTTTACAATATAAGACAGTATACAGGAATGTGGGAATGAGAGTAAAGAGCAGGGCTGAACGGCTGCATGCAGAGCTCGGTGGTCTAGAGGAAACAACAGAACACAACATCATTACAATCATCCATGAAGAGATTGTCAGTTAGTGTGTATGGGGACACTTGTATATCTGTCCTTCTGAGGGCCAGTGTGAGCAGATAGACCCTTGAAATGAGGACAGAAAGGTTAAAGTAAGAGGACTATCTGATGGATAAGACTTGGTTTTAGGGTTAAGGTTTAGGTTAAGTTTTATAATTAAGTTTTAAGTTTGATGGTTAAGGTTAGGGTAAGGGGCTACAGACTATAATGAATGTGCTCACAAAGATGTGTATGTGTGTGAGGGTTTGTGTGTGTGTTTGTGAGGGTGTGTGCTCACCTACATGAAACGATTAGCTGGCTGCAGTTCCCTGTTGTAGTAAATAGATTTGAGAAGCCTCGTCCAGCACACTGCCACAGTGAACATCATGCCTAAAACAGCACAGTCAGTCACTCAAACCTGAAATATGTTCTGGGTGAAATCAGCTCCACATGATTATAAGTCGCTTTAATGACACACAATAGGAACCTTTGGGGATTGTGTTCTGTGATGCCACAGTAACACAAAAACACTTTCTACAGTACGTTGACTGTGTCAGTGTTGTGTACAGTATGTTTGTGGCCTTCGTGTGTGAATGTGACAATGTTTAAGAGAGTCAGTGATCGATCAGTGAACCTTAAGACCAATTCCTCTGCTATTTTTTACGTTTGGTATATTTATCAAAATGAACATAACAGTTACTAAAAATACACTAATGCTGTTGAAACACAAGACATATTACACAAAGTCCTATGATATTATTACTCAAATGCCAGTGCTGCATTAATCAGGTACGGGAACCAGGGACACTTCCTGTAAGAACAGATGTACTGGCTATACTTTGGCTCTACGTCTGTCCTTCATCTCCACCAGATGTGAACCAGATCTAGACCTTAAAGCGGATGGTGAGGAGACTGTGTGGTACGGTCCCTAAAACAGACTGACCAGCTCCATTTTGACCTGACCCTCGTCCCAGTTTCCTGTTCAGCTAGATGCTCATCATCATGCCAACTAATCCGCTCTGTCACAGCAGTGAGATGTTATAGCTGCAGTTAATAACATTAATAACATTATTATGCTTCTGTTGCTGTCTGTGTAACATTTCTCAGTGTTCCACATTTTTCACAAAATCAGACCTGGAAGTTTTAGATCAACATAAATGATGAATCGCTATAAGCTCCCCATTTTAACCAAAAAGAAATAGAAAGTAATAGAGAGGGTAAACCTATTTTCTTTTACGGTTTTCTCCATCTGTAAGTCAGCTCTGTTGTTTTGATTACTGGGAGACTGCTGATGTTTAGCTTAATTTTTGTAAACCTTTGCTGTTATTACAATTATCTCACTACAGTCTTAACTACTTTAGTATTTCTTTTTTCATATTTTCTTTTTATTATGCAATGTTCAAACATTTAATGGCACTATCTTCTTTCTAAGGGCCATCTCATACAATCTTGCTTAATATGATACCTGATATCTATCATGTTAATTGACTAAATGTTGAATAGTTGACTGAATGTTGCATAGTCTCAGCAAAAGTACCTACTGTTTTAAGAGGCAGTTTGGATATATTACCTTCTCAGAAACCATTGACATGGGTTTAAATAGTTCAGATGTAGTTGTCATGAGTTCAGTCAACTTTATATTCATAAATCAATTAGTCATAATATCGTTAATAAGGAACTGTAAAAATTACCATGTATTTAGTATTCTACAGCAGATATAAATATTAAATATAAAATCATTAAATTATTGTTTTAATATTAAATATTTTATTTAATATATCCATATTAATATTTTATAAATATATAGTAATAAGTCTACATACCCATATTAAAATTCCAGGCTTCTGTGATGTAAAAAAATGAGACCAAGATAAATCATTTCAGAACTTTGTTCACCTTTAATGTTAAAGTGAAAGTGACATGTATTTGTCAGTTACGGTTGTCCATAACCGAAATGTGACCTGCATTTAACCTATTCATCATGAGGAGTGAACACACACTGCAGTCATGATCACACACTGCAGTCATGAACACTTACTGCATTCATGAACACACACTGCAGTCATGAACACACACTGCAGTCATGAACACACACTGCATTCATGAACACACACTGCATTCATGAACACACACTGCAGTCGTGAACGCATCCCTGCAGCACCTGGGGAGCAATCAGGGGTTGTCTTACTCAAGGGCACTTTAGTTGCTACCTGCTGACACTGGAATAAAACCAGCAGCTACTGATTACTGATGCCTGACTCCTTAAGCCGCAGACCACAACTGCCCCCATGTACTACACAGCCAGTGCTTACCAAAAACTCCTGCAGCTCCTGTAATGTTTCTGTAGGCCTCTTGGTAGCTTCCTGATCAGTTTTCCTCTGGTCTTTTCATCATTTTTAGAGAAATGTCCAGTTCTTGGTAATGTCTCTTCTGCGCCACATCTTCAACACTTGATGAAGATGGTCTTTAGTACCCTTCTCATGACTGATAGCTGATAATCATCAGATGCATCTAATGCCGTGGATGTTTTCTGTGGATTATGGATTTTGCTGTAAGATGCGACTAAGAAAATGTCAGGAAAAGTCCAACTAGAGCAGCTGAACTTTGTATGGGGTTAATGAGAGGCACTTTAAAGGATGGCAGGTTTGTTCTGACTCTTGTTCTGAGTCTGAATGTGATGCAGCCACATCCCCAGTTATAGGAGGGTGTATGCAACCACATTATCTTATCTATTTTTACTCACCCCCCTAACAGATTTCAGTTTGTTTTACAGTTGAGTTGTACAGGTTATACTGCAGGTCACATTAAAGGTGGGAAACATTTTTAAATGATTTATCTTGGTCTCCTTTTTTACATGACCAGAAATCAGTCATTGTAACAGGGATATGTGGACTTTTATATCCACTGTATGTTCTGAGCTCAGATGAGGATGAGACACCATTGTTGTACACTAGATACAGTAACTCTGTCCACTCACCTGTTATCATTAATATCTGTGCTGTTTCCTACAAAAAGACAAAACATAAGACATCATTGTCAGAATAAAAAATGACAACGAGGGATGACTGAGTTTTATTGCTTTTTTTGCAACAATATTTAGAAAAGAACTGAAGTAGACAAAAGGCATTTTATAGTTTTGTTTATTACCCCTTTAGCTCAACTGGTAGAGCGTAAAGATTGTGGGTTCGATCCCAGGAAATACAAGAACTGATAAAAATGTATATCTTGAATTCACTGTAAGTTGCTTTGGATAAAAGTGTCTGCCAAATGAATAAATGTAAATGTAAAATCTTGTTGAAGTACGTCAAAAACTGTCAAATTTAAGTCACTCAATTTACTGTTAGAAATTGCAAATTTAGAACTTAACAAATGTGACAAAATTATATTTGAGACACAGCCCCAGATTATTTTTGTTATCTTTATGCTTTACACAAGAACCCTGTGATCTATCTAAAAGATTTTGTATCCCTAGACCAGGGCTGGGCAACTCCGGTGTCCTGCAGAGTTTAGCTCCAACCCTGATAAAACTTCCCTGCCTGTAGCCTTCTACTAATGCTGATTAGTTGGTTCAGGTGTGTTTAAGGGTTTGTGGCACTAAACCCTGTATGACACTGGCCCTCCAGGAATAGGGTTGCCTAGCCCTGCCCTAGACGGTAAATGCAAAATAGTGTGGAAATTGGACAAACAACCTAGGAGGACAAGTACGTTTTTGAACAAGTATGTTTTCAAAAGAACTTGAAAGGGTGAACAGGAAGTACTGTGTCAATTTGGTATCGTAATGCTCAACGAAAGCCAGGGAATCTAAAAGAGCTCACTCTCATGACAATAAGACAAATAAATCAAATGTTATAAGCTGTTTTGTGAAGTACCCTCAGTCACACATGTGCATCCACTTACCATTCTCCACGTCCAGCGGACAGGAACTCAGTATGTCTATGGATCTCACAGTGCTGTACCCAACTCTGAAACACATAACAGTAGTTGAGAGGACAGAAAAAATGGATGTGGAGTGAGACAGACAGACAGATGGACAGGAAGTAAACTGTGACTGATAGACAATAATTGGACTGGGACAGATACACAAACAGAATGGAGGTGGACTCATACGGACAGAGACAGGAATGGGACTGCGACAGTCACAGAAACTCACGTGTTGGTCTTCTGAAAAGCAGCTTTCTCTTCTTGCTGGAAAAGCGTGTTGCTATAGGATGTGATGGGCTTGCTCAGTCGTTTGGATGAGATGCTGGTTGGGGACGTGGCTGCAACATGATGTCCTGGTCTTACGGGTTTAGCTGTGTTCACAACAAAACAATTCATGTAGTGTGTTTTACAGAATTTTCTACGTGAAGGCTTGTTTATGTGCTTCATCTAAATGCTAGAAGAAAGCTAAAGCTTTAAAAAGATAACTCATCTTTTACTTATAAGTGTTATTTTAAACCTTTATTCCTACCAATACAAACAGAAAACACATTTTTTGTCAAATGAAATGCACAGATGTTACTGTACCGATCTGAGCTGCATTGGGACGGCGCAGCGGGTAGCGCAAACGCATGGCGTCACGAATGCGCTCCACCTCCTGCTGATAGCGACGACGGTCGTTCATGGCTCCCTGCTTGGCATCTTTTAGTGCCGCCTCCAGCGCCCGAACACGCTCAGCCGTAGAACGAAGACGCTTCTCCAACTTCGGAAGCTCACAGCGCAAATCTGCATTATCACGTACCAGCTGCATGAAGAGATGGACAGGAATCATTATTCATCAGAAGCTCAACACGTTTAGAGCAATGCAGCACACAGGGCTTGTTTGTTTCACACATCTCTTGTCTCTTGAGTCTCTTGTGCTTCTGTGTGTTATGAGCTGTCTTGTATTAAAGCGCTCTTGACCCAGCTGTTGTTTCCTCCTAATTGTTCCATTATTAGTTGATGCCCATCATTGGTTTTCCCTTGTTATTCTGCTTAGTTCCATGTATATTTAATGACCTTGTGTTTGCTGTCCTGTGCTTGTTGGTGTCTCATGTTGCTGTGTAGTAAGTAAAGTCAAGATATAATGGGGGTTTGTGTTTGGTTTGGACCTGTTTTCCTGGCCTGGGGCCTCATTTATAAACCCTGAGTAAGTTCCACTCTTAAAGACTTTGTGCACCAAAGTCTGAATTTACTTTGCAAAAAAATGATTGGATGTATAATATGCACCTGTACTTGCTCTTCTCGTTATACMTWMKKACCTGCGTTACCTTATTACACGTTCGTGCACGAGCCACACGCTCCTCCCAAGGTCATCCCATATTTGTCCTAATAAGTTGTTAATTACACAATCAATAAAACCTTGATGACCAATCATGAAACGGAAAAATGTGGCAACAAACACGCTCACAACGGGTAGCTCTTGCCAAACAGTTGAGCAACGCCATATCTGCCATGATGTCGATAAAATACACAAGCAATCTGGAACTGTAGTTCTATTTATTTATTGTCCCAATTCATTAATTGACTATACACTAAGTGTTAATAAATGGTAGATGCTATTTACACTGTTAAAATAGCAGGATTTTCAGCTATTTATACTACTTGCAAATAGTGGCAATCATCTGCACCTCAAAACAAGATACAATAATAACATATTGCTTGCAAATGATCATTTTAATCCTAATTATTAAACAGATGTCACCTTTTCAGGACAAAATAATCACTCTTACACCTACGGTAACCACACCGATACTATTTCGATTTTGTCTGTTTTGTTAGATAGAACCTTCAAATTCCAAGGCAATTCAGAGTTCTTAGCGTTACAAGGTTCTATCTGCAGTTGAAATGTGTAGAATAATGTGAATAATGTAAATATGGTTTATGGGTTGGGTTAGGGGTGAAAACGTACATTTTGTACCATATAAAAACAATTACATCTGTAGAGAGTCCTCCAAAATGTATGTGTGTGTGAGAGAATCCTGACCTGTTTATGAACCTTCGTAAGCTGATCCAGGTTGTTCTCAAGAAAGGAAATCTTCTGTTTCTGGGTGTTAGACCCCCCACTATCATCAGGTCCCGTTTCTGTACTCTGCCAGTGTGACATAAACAGTGGCAATGATGGAGTTTTAATGAAATAAAAAATTACGAGATACAGTGAGAAACTTTCAATGAAGAAGTCGGACTGACAAACAACATTTACACATGAACTTACTCTTTTAACTCGAGTCGTGAGGTCTTGAACAAACAGCTTGCGCAGGTTGTGGAGGGTCTGGAGCTCGCGTGCCTAAAACAGAAACATGCAAGACCAAATGATTTAATGAATGGGCAAAATGACAAGAGTGCACACGCTGCGGCTTCTCTCTCCCCCCAAAGAACAATGTTTTCATGTTTTTTTGTCTTGTAAAATGTGTTGTAATTGTAAATATTTGTCACGTCTACCTGTCTTTAGGCTTGTATACAGTCACATACAGTTGCATACAGGAACCTGAATGTCATAGAATGTCCCCCCACACCTGTTTGACCCCCTATTCACATACATCCTCCCCCCTCTCCACCTTCTCTCCACCCCCCTCAGGGCTACCAGTCACATGGACTGCACTATCCCATGACCTACACCACTCATAATTTTGCATTGCATTTTTACACTGTATCTACCTCAAACTGTTTAACTTAGTCAATTTAACTACTTTCTACTCACTTTAACTACTCACTACTGCACTGTTGCCTTACCTTTATTTTGTATATATTGTCTTTGTATATATTGTTTTGTTATCTGTTTGCAATATGGGAGTAATGCAATTTCAATTCTCTGTATGTTCTTAACATGTGGCAGAATTCACAATAAAGTTGACTTTGACTTGCTGCATGTGAACTTACAACAGTCTCCTCAAGACCCTTAAGATCCTGTTTAGATTGCTCATGTTTCTCCTGCTGAAACCTAATGAATAAAAAACACTCACTGAACAAATTCAATACAATTTACACACACTTACTGCATGTGCACTACACACACACTAACTCAACATGCGCTGCACACACACTAACTCAATGCAATCTACACATACTAACTCAAAACACACTACACACACACACACGTAACGCACACTGCAAACACACTAACTCAACATGCAAAACACACACTAACTCAACGCTTACCACTAACTCAACACACACACTAACTCAACGCCCACCACACACACACTAACTCAGTGAACACTACATGTGTTTAGTTTAGCGTACGACAGCTGTTCCAGACAGGCACTCTTGGTGTCGTCCTGTATCTTCAGGTTACTCAGATTGGATCGCACATGAGTCAACTCCAGCTCCAGAGCTTGATTCTTACTGGATGAGAAGTTATGACATCATTAGCCCTTTGTGACAGTTATAATTCTTTATGTTTGGATCATACACTGATTAAAGTTTACTGTATAACAGTGTGTGTCACATGATGTCTACTGACTCCGTAAGTTCATCAATGAAGCGCTGTTTCTGGTTGATCTCATCTCGCAGGTGACCCAGCTGTGACTGACGAGACTCTGCATGGATTGCAGGATGACCAAACGTCTTCTACAGAAAGAAACACGTGATAATAAGGACCACTGAGATATCATTGTAAAGAGAAATTATGTTAATTCTCATGAAAATTATATATGAGAAGAAAGGTGAGAAGTTCTGTCATGTTTTTCAGACCAAGATGTGTGTATTTCAGAGGCTGGAGTGATCTGACAGAAAACCCTATAGGTGTGGGGGTTAAAGACTGTGTTAAAGCCTGTGTTAAAGACTGTGTTAAAGACTGCATTAAAGCCTGTGTTAAAGACTGTTACCTTCCCTTCAGCCCTTTTGTCAGCGTTCCTCCCTTCAACCACCTCTGCCACGTAACTCTCTGAAACACCATAAACATCATACTGTCCCCAAAATTGCTTTATGGGTTAGGTCTTAAAGGTGAAAATGATTCTTAAAGTAAATGTTTTGAGGGGTAAGATAAAGGTTTATGTTAGGTACAGATTAGGATGTTAATTACTTCTGTGTGTGCTCACCTGAGTTCTGCAGAACGTAAAGCTCTTCACTCAGTGCATCGTAACTGTCCTCTAGCTGTCTCTTTTTCTGCTCAATGTTCTGCATGTAGTCAGTCAGAGAGTGGATCTTTGCTTCATGCTGGAAACACAAACACCCACACACACAAAGTTAATAACAATAAGAGCAGCATTTCTGCCAGTTTTTGCATATCTCTATTAAATTGCAAATACAATGGAGTTCTGTACTCAATGCACACATTTGCTCACTTTGCAATGGTGTCATTTTTGCTGTGCACCAACTCAGTATAAACAAGTCATTATAAAGGGTCTGATAATGTACCATTAGACAATAAAAAAGTCTCCTACTTTACATAACAAGAAAGATGTGCAGGCATGCCTGAAGTTCTCATGGAACTAGATTATATACATAACCGAGACTTTCCCTTTTAAATAGAACTCAACACTGTGTCAAGGTGTTGATAATATGAGAACACTGATTCCCACTATGTCATAATTAAAAATGTTTTCCCAAAATGTTTTGAAATGACACCCTTGAACAGAGATGTGAGCAAAAGAATTGAGTGTTTGGGTGGAAGCCATGTCCAAACCCTCTCTTGGGGGCAGATAACAACATTGTTGCCCTAACAACATTTGGCAACAACCAAAAACTTTGTCATGTGATGAACTGGGCCAAAAATGCCACTGAGGGCAAGACCTATGACCTGACAAAATTCTTTCTCTGATTTTTGACATTTTCATAGTTTTGTTAACTCACCTGTGAAATTAGGAGCTGGCAGGAGGAGAGCTCACGGCTGGTTTCTTCCATCTTGCGATGACATTCTAGCTGCATGTTTTCCAGCTGTCTGCAGCGCTTTACCATTGACTTCACCTCAGACTTGATCTTACTGATATAGAGCCGCGCCACAGTGAACTCTTCCTCGATCGCTCCACTGATCTCCACTGGCTGCACACACAGACAGAGAGATGAACACACTTACCTGAACCTTTATTATTATTATACAGATTAATACTTATTCATCAGAATTATCAGATAGATGGATTGGATGCTGAGTGGTCAATATAACACTTGAGTCATGTTAAAATACACATATAGTTACATCTTTGACATGAAGCAACTGAATCTTCTAGCAGAAAAAATGCTTAACAGATTTACTTAAAGCACTTTCTTTGGTGTAAAATATAACTGATCTACAAAAAAGTCCACAATAAAGAGAATTATTTTCTCTTAAAAAACTTTTAGAGATTACATAAAGAGATAAGCCTTTTCATGCAGCAGACACCACAGCAGACACCACAGCAGACACCACAGAAGACAC
>JBAJNP010013772.1:0-11733 GCA_036877545.1 Yasuhikotakia modesta | reverse complement strand
CAACAACACAACAACATCATAACACAACGTTCATTATTGTACATGAATCACATTATCAGACAGCACACACAACAACAGCAGCTACACACACAACAGCAGCAGCAGCTACACACACAACAACAACAGCAGCTACACACACACACACACACACACACACACACACACACACACACACTCAGACACACACACACACACACTCACCGCGCCGGACGCTCTCAGTTCAGACCAGCTGGAGTAAATCCTGCATTAATCTGCGTTGTGTGTGAAACGTTAAAACAACGTTCGTACTGAACACAACCTCCATGTTTGATGTTACACGCCGACGCGGGGATCAATGCCGGCAAACGGGATAAGAGGGAAGCCGGGAGAATCTGTTCTGGAGACGCACAGAGAGACATGAAGACACCGGCTGAGACCGTCACACCTGCGGCCGCCATACTGATCAATACCAGCGTCATACTGATCAATACCAGCGTCATACTGATCAATACCAGCGTCATACTGATCAATACCAGCGTCATACTGATCAATACCAGCGCCGTACTGATCAATACCAGCGTCATACTGATCAATACCAGCGTCATACTGATCAATACCAGCAACATACTGATCAATACCAGCAACATACTATCAATACCAGCGTCATACTGATCAATACCAGCGTCGTACTATCAATACCAGCGTCGTACTATCAATACCAGCGCCATACTGATCAATACCAGCAACATACTGATCAATACCAGCGCCATACTGATCAATACCAGCGCCGTACTGATCAATACCAGCGTCGTACTGATCAATACCAGCAACATACTGATCAATACCAGCAACATACTGATCAATACCAGCAACATACTGATCAATACCAGCGTCGTACTATCAATACCAGCAACATACTGATCAATACCAGCGTCATACTGATCAATACCAGCGTCATACTGATCAATACCAGCGCCATACTATCAATACCAGCGTCATACTGATCAATACCAGCGTCATACTGATCAATACCAGCAACATACTGATCAATACCAGCGTCATACTATCAATACCAGCAACATACTGATCAATACCAGCGTCATACTATCAATACCAGCAACATACTGATCAATACCAGCGTCATACTGATCAATACCAGCAACATACTGATCAATACCAGCGTCGTACTGATCAATACCAGCGCCGTACTGATCAATACCAGCAACATACTGATCAATACCAGCAACATACTGATCAATACCAGCGCCATACTATCAATACCAGCAACATACTGATCAATACCAGCGCCATACTATCAATACCAGCGTCGTACTATCAATACCAGCAACATACTGATCAATACCAGCGTCATACTGATCAATACCAGCGTCGTACTATCAATACCAGCAACATACTGATCAATACCAGCGTCATACTGATCAATACCAGCGTCGTACTGATCAATACCAGCGTCATACTATCAATATCAGCGCCATACTGATCAATACCAGCAACATACTGATCAATACCAGCGCTGCTAGGGCGTTGCTAAGTGACCCAAGTTTAAAGGGCCAACATCATAAAAGTCTGGTGTCTAGATACTGTGTGCATCCCTCCATCTGATCTTCATCCCTTCATCTGATCTTCATCCCTTCATCTGATCTTCATCCCTCCATCTGATCTTCATCCCTCCATCTGATCTTCATCCCTCCATCTGATCACTCAGAGGAGTGTAACATTCTCCCCTCACCTGGCTGGATTAGATGGGGTGTCACCAGTGGCTGCAAGGTTGTAAATGCTTTAAAATTATTATTAAAAATACCTCTATAGAAAAGAACTGTGTGAAGATAGTTTAAATGTTTCACGTTCCACCAAACAAACACAAGCAGTCCAGTTTGAGGGGTGAGTAAACAACAGGCTGGACACACAGGGTGTAATATTTGGCAACAGACTAGAATATCTTTCCCATTAAGTCAGTCAGAAAAAAACCTCAGGCTAAAATCAGGATATTGCAAAACAGCGCTTTTCATTCCCCCCCCACAGACCCCACAGACCCCTCATCCTGCTCACGTCCCAGCTGACATACAGGCCAGACACCATCACAAACAGACATCCCACCACACAGACACCTGAGAAAACAGGGACAGGGAGAATCACCTCAATACACCCTCACATACAGCAGAAGACTGTGTTGCTCACACTGAGTTTTCCCCTACAGAGAGTTAAAGGGGCGGCGATTTTAATAAACAGCACAGAACTATTCCTGGCACTGCTGTCCTGAATTACTCAGATAGGGAGTTTCTGATATGGGGGCAGCAGCACGTGGCTCTCCGGTTCCACAGACATACGTGAGCAGAGGATTGTGGGTATTTTAGACAGAAACAACCTTCTGTTCAGATGAATCTCTGGTTTACTCTGGTTAAATGAAAGCGTTTTACATTATTAAGAAAGACAATCGTGCGTCACCTTTTACATATCAGTGTTCAGAAACAACCCAACAGCAACAATAATGAACAGTCATAGCCGACATTTCACACGTCCATTTATTCACTTTTTGGACCACATTCATTTGTGCTAAAATCAAAACGTTCAAACAGATTCATCTCATTAATAGAAACGTTTGGTCCAACATGGCTTCACAGTACAACTGTACTGAGATACAGTGCATATTTAAGGCTTCTGTATTGTAGTATTTGTGGTAAGTGCTTGTTGAATATTTAAAATAATTTCATATATCAACTTACAAATAGGAAAACAATGTATGAAAAAAGATCTTGTGAAAACAGCTGTAAAAATAAAATGATAAAACTGTAGAAAATTGTTTCATTCGCACACAAAGTTTTGCTCAAATCACTCAAACATAAGCAACAGCTGCAGCGATGCTTCCCTTAGCAAACAGCACTAATAAATCAGAAACACAGTTCAATATAAATGCTGCCAAAAATCATACAGTTCTACCAGACACCAGTGCACTTCATTCATATGATCATTAACATACTTCAAATTTTATTTCTAATTATTTAAAAACCCGTTTATTAGCATAAGCATCCGTCGCTGATGTAAACTGCGGTCTACACTGCACCAGTCAGTCGTAGCGTCCAGGCCCAGGAGCACGGCATCCGGTTGGGAGCCAGCTGAGGCAGATGAACCCTGAGTCCAGTGAGGCTCAGTGGGTCCCACTTCAGAGGTTTATAACCGAGCAGAACCACCTGGATTTAAGGTTAAAGAAAGATTTGACACAAGGTAAAGAGAAGTTTTAGTTTCACATGTGAAAGCTATAGCAACCAAACAGGAGTGAATAAATTAAGCTATAGCTTAGCTAGCGGTCATAGCAGGTATAGAGTTACACTCTCTATATACAATATAGATATACAATTACTTATTTTAATATAAATTCATTTTACAAACTTTAGCATCATTTCTCACAGCCATCATTTTCAGGTTCTTTTAAAGCTTAGCAATAGAAATAACTAAGAATCTTGCTTGTTTACATCACCTGTGTTTTGGATGCAGATACGATGGGGTCACTCAAAACAACAAAGTTGCTGTCTGGCCATGAAAGGAAAACAGCATAGACTGCATTCTCCTGCGGTTTCCATGTGTACCTGTCAGAACAAAAGACTTCCATCATTTAAACATCCAACTGCTAAAGGTGCAAGAAGGAATTTCTGATAAAAGCTGTTAAAGCTGAAGAAATGGAGGAAGGAACGTGTTTGTTTGGATGTCGATTTTAAATATTAACAGAGTTTCTTTGAAATAGTTTATTGCATTTAAATGACACTAAAGAAATATAAAACGCTTTACACGTCTGTGAGGTGACACATCTCCTGACTGTGCTACTGTATGTTATATAAGAACTCACCATATTCCAGGAGTGACAGAATCGTTCTGGACCCTCCATGCGCTGGTGTTGTAGATCGCATCTCCATTCACACTTAGCCACTGGCCCATCTGTCTGAGACGCTCCTCAAAGATGGGCACGATGCGGCCGTCGTGTGTGGGGCCCACGTTCATCAGCAAATTCCCTCCACAGGAAACGGTCTCAACGAGGGTCTGTGAGGCACAAATAACCCCTCAATGCTCAGACTCAATGCTACAGATCATTATAAACGCTTTCATTCAACAACCCCCAGTCATTGTCGATTAACTGTTAGTGTAATTTGTCTGATGAACTATGAACTATGTTTTACTAGCGTTACACCAACAAAACTGTCCAATTCTTCTCAGTTCAAACAGTATAGCAATTGTTTTACCCAACAAACATCTTTAATTGTTTTTTGGGGGCTAATTTTTTATATTTCTACATTTTTGAGTGTGATTTAAGCGTCCAGATACTTTCTGCTTAGACAGTAGACAGTCATGAACGATGACCTGCCCCAACTTCCTGTATCTTATTTTCAGAAACAGTTTCCTCATTTTCAAGTCACCGCAGCCAGTAGATGTGCTGTAAACTCACTCCTATCAGCTGCTCAATGGTCAGGAAGTCGCTGAGTTTGGCGTCTCTCCTGTAACCCCAGGATTTCTGGTCGATGGTCATGCAGTTTTCCCACTTGTGCTTCAGCAGGTGTCCCGGGTTGTAGCGATCCGTGCAGGTGTAATATCCACCATGTTTACATATGCTGCCATAACCCCAGCGGTCGTTGGTGACAACAGTGTCACGGACCGGACTGAAAAACACATCATGTATAAGTGTTGGGTTACACATGAACTGTCACCTTCATTTAAACGGTTCTGTTTTGTGTTCTTTATGGTTTTATTTATTACATAAGAAGAAAATGAACATTACTGACTCTATAAGATCAGTATTACAGTCAACCAAGAAATATTGCAGAACAATTTTTGTTCACTTCTACCCAAATAAATGTGTGTTTGACACCTACTGTTCTTACCTGTCATTGTAAAGCCAGGCCAGGAAGCCGGTGCTGTTCCAGTAAGTGTCGGGCGCGTCTCCATCTCCATCGGACCACAACACTTCGGGTTTGTACTTGTTGACTAACTCATACAGCTCCGGCAACGTCTTGCTTGTGGGGAACATGGTGGTGTTGAAGTTGTTTTCAGCATCTGCCATGAACAGAGGATTAAACCATTCAAAGAGAGAGTGATAGAGTCCCAGACGCAGATCGGTGCGAGTCCGCAGGGCCGTGGCGATCTCACCCACCAGATCCCGCTTGGGCCCGACTTCCACTGCGTTCCAGTTCCACGAGTACTTCGACCCCCACAGCGTAAATCCTGAGGGATTTCATTCCAAGATTATTGCGATGCTAACATCTGTAGTGTTATATCTGCTCATATCAAGTAAATAACAACAGAAGAACAATGTGCATGCGAGGAGCTGCAGTCTGTGCAGTAGGTCTGCAGTAAGTCCACAAACCTTCATGGTGTTTTGTTGTCAGGACTATATATTTGGCTCCAGATGAGGCAAAAATATCAACCCACTCTTTGGCATTGAAGAACTCAGCGCGGAACTGCCGTGCGAAGTCTGCGTAGCTGAAACCAGGTGGATAATTTTCTAGCATGAAGGCAACATAAGATGGAAACTTCTTGCCCTGCCAGTACCACCTGTTACACACACAACCATTAGACAGAACCTCAGTTATATCAACACAAGAATAATTCACACACACACACAAAATATAACCATGTTTATAAAGGATTAACATATTATTAACATAACTCTCTGTCGCCATCTGTTTACTATCAAGTTACATTAAACTACAAAAGAAACCAAACTGACATTCAGACCTGACAGCTCAGATTATAAATCATTATTATAAACTCACTGTTGTGAGTGAGGGTGAGAGAGTTTAACACTGATCTGTCATCTAACTGATCCATAACTCACTTTTTACTCTGTTTGTGCAACTGTACTATTACACATGCTGTTGCAGTGAGTCCTATCCGGAACACTGTTTGTTGGACTCACCAGAACCACTCGCTGCCGTAGCTGGGCACAGAAAACACTCCCCAGTGAATGAAGATGCCGAACTTGGCTTGATCAAACCATTCCGGTAAAGGTCGGGAATCAATCGATTCCCACGTGGGCTCGTATTGACAATAGCAGCAGCTGATCAGCAGTAAATAAAGCGCAGAAACGCTGGTCAGATGCATCGCGCTGCGGCTGTGAACATATGACAGATGTTTCAATCACATGATGTTATCATTACAAACACACGTGATCGGTCACATTAACACCGGAACTGGTGGAACCCGGAAGCAGCCGCTCATGACAGTTCGAAACGTACTATGAGAAAGGCGTGGCTCGTGACTGTTGTACCTTAATGATTAATGATGTTATATTTTGTCACATGTCGCAGTAATGGATTAATAAAACACGTGTAAGTTTACCTGGTTAATACGGCTAGGTTAGCAAGGGAGGTTATTTATATTCATAACGCTGGTGTTTCCCGTAGTAGGGATCGTGACGTAAGCCGTTTCGTCACTTCCGCTTCCGTCGTGTGCTTGCGCTGTAAAGCGATAAATTATGCGAGGTTTCATTGACTGTCACTGTCATATATCTGCCCCGGATTTTGACAGTGTAAGACATTAAACTGTCTTAATTATGTAAACTACGTGCGAAAGTAACTTCAGCGTTTGCTCTTTGTTCCAGGACGTTGATGACGTCATCGAGGAGTCTAAACGGGTACCTGATCCGTGACTATCGCGTAAGGATGACGTCAGTGCGTCCCGTCGCGTCATAACCTTTTATTGTTTGCGTTCAGGCCGGTGTCGTCGCCCTGCTTGCTGTGGCCGAACATGCTGGAGAGTTTGAGAAGATCGTCCATCTGTCACAGAGGTCCTGCATCAGCTCTCATCACGCTCCACGCTCAGTCGCGCTCCACGTTAAAGGATGTGCTGTCTTGCAGGTTCCCCGGGTTTGTGATGCCATGTCTGGGAGTCCATCCAGTCCAGGGTTCAGATCCTGCACATCCCAGAGGAGCTGTAGTTGAGGTGTGTATGTATCAGAAGTTACTGTATGTGACTCAAACATTCACACGTATCTTACAATTGATGTTGTGTTTGTCAATGTTCTGCAGGATTTAGATGCTGCTTTACCGCTGATTGAGAAGCACAAGGAGCTGATTGTGGCCGTTGGAGAAGTTAGACGTATTCTGTGACCATCTAACAGTTCAACAAACAGTAACTCATGTTCACTGTCTGGTAGATTCATTTGAACAGTGTCAGTGTGTACGTCACATACAGGTGGGTCTAGATTTTACCCCGCGTGTGGTCAACAGTGATGCTGGGAAAGACAGTCAGAGGCAAGTTCTGATCCAACAGGCACATGTTGCGAAACGGCTGAACCTCCCGCTGTGAGTTCTGCTCTGAAACACAAAGGTTACAGATCTGAGAACGTTAAACCATCTCACGTAACACAAATGATGTGTGGTTTAGGAATGTGCACTCAAGATCTGCAGGTAGACCCACCATCCATCTTCTGAAGGAGTTAGGTACTCATACACACTACAGCATAACATGATGGTGTGTGTTAGTCTCATGCTGAACAGCCTGTGTGTGTGTCGCCACGCAGGTGTAGAGAATGTTCTGCTACATGCGTTTGATGGGAAACCTTCAGTTGCAATGGAGGGAGTGAAAGCTGGTTATTTCTTCTCTGTTCCTCCGTCCATCATACGGAGTGAGCAGGTAAACAACCTGTTACCGTTAGTTACTGTTGCTAACAGATGAACTGTAATAATGAAGGCTTCGTTCTCTCATGTCTATAATTTACATCTAAACTGACAGTCAAATGTTTGACTGTTTATTTCTCACTATTATTCTCACATCAGATAACACAAACACAATGATGGGAATTATATAGTGACCAAACTACCTATACTTTACCTTCCTCAACTTGTCAAATGCAAAACTACATTTTTACATTTTAGCACAAGACTTTTGATCAAACATGTTTTAAGATCATTAAAATGTCAGATTTAATCAGTGTGTAAATACATGTCAGTATCATTATATATATATATGTATAAGTCATTATTAGTCACATGTTTGTCCACTTGTTATAAGAAGCAGAAACTGGTGAAGCAGGTTCCTCTGGAGAACTTGTGTTTGGAAACGGATTCTCCCGCTCTGGGGCCGGAGAAGCAGGTACTGTCACTTCATCTTCCAAAGCATTTCATGTGTTGGATTTTATTTTAAGGACATTTTTTGTGTTGCAGGTGAGGAATGTACCAGGAAATATCAGTATTAGTGCGGAATATGTTGCCAAAATCAAAGGAATAGCTTTGGAGCGGGTGATAGAGGTCACCACACAAAATGCCCTGCGCCTCTTTCCCAAAATAAAGACGTTCCTCAAAGCCTGAGAACTCAGTACAGCTGCTAATTCTGTGTGTTTGACAAATCAGGTGTTTCTTTCTTAAGCCTCATCTGTCAAAGGAATATGTTACTGTTTTTGTTCTGTGTAACAACATGTTTTATGTCCACAACAATAAAAGTCCTTTGAAAAGTTTGCTTTGAAACATTGTTAGTTTTTAAAAACAGTTTAGTCATTATTGAACCCTATATTATTTAAATCCTCTAAAGCTGTGTGTTGGAAGATTATGTTCATATATTATCAGCTGAATTAATGAGAAGCTAAAATCCCGTCAGTCTTTGTTCTCCCGCCGCTGTGGGCAGTAACTCCTGCTGTCTGTGTGTCTCTGTTTGGATGGTGATGTTGTTGAATCTGTATTTTGACTGGAGTTGTTTGGTCATGTCTGTCAGAACAGTCTGTGGGTTTGTTTGCTCATCTGGAAAATAAAATGATTTGGGTTAAAGTTTTTGAGTTAATTATTCCTCAGCTCAAAATATAAATTATACATATATAAATACACATTATAATGAATTATTTTATCATACCTATGACAACGTGAACAGAAAACTGTGTCTCATTCGCGGTCAGTGACCACATGTGCAGACTGTGTGTGGATTTAACACCCCCAACCGATAACAGAAGTTCTTGGACGGAGCTGAAGTCCACATCAGGAGGAGCGCCTTCAGATCAAAACCAACATTATGAGCCTCAAACGTTTTACGTCTATAACAAACAACAGGTCAGTCAGTCACATGCCTTCCATGAGAACACAGATGATGTCCTTCAGAACGGTGAACGTTGTTCCAAGCACAAATACTGAAAAACAGGAAAGTACAAACAGGATCTGCTAGTTTCCACTCAGGCTGTTGAGACAGAAATACAGGGTTATATTTTCTGTATTGCAGTGTCTTTAAATAGCAAAGGACGCACAGTCTGACAGAAATATCCTACAGCCAGTAGATTAGATATAACTTATTACAATGGAAACTTCTCTGTTGGTTGGGAACTCATTGTCTAAATACTGTTTGGAGCTAAAGAACTTCTGAGAACTTTAATGCCAAACAAAATGACACCACCAACCTGAAAGTAAATAACAATGGCAGCCAGCAGAACAGCAAAACTCTGCAGTAAATCTCCCACAGCGTGAATGAAAGCCGCCCTCACGCTGGTGTTTCTGTGCTCCTCTGTGAAACCTTCACAATGACTGTGAGAGTGATGCACCGGCGACTGATGGAGAATTAAAGCCAGTCTGATGAACAAACATGAAAACACTTATGTAACAATTAGAATCCTAATGTTTCCATTAGGTAACAAAAACGTTATTTTAAATGTTCTAGGAACGTTCAGTAAGACAAATATTAAACAATGCTTACATTAGCAAACACAATGAGAAATGATGATGAAATGACATCACTCACAAGACGTTCATCACAACAGCACATCCAGCAGTGATAAGCATGACATCACTGTGTATGTCATAATCACCACTGATGATCCTCTGAACGGCGAACAGAACCAGGACGATCGTCACGACCCAGACCGACAGAACCGACAACAGCGCACCTAAAACCTCTGAACAAACAAACACATGATGATGTCATGACTGCAGTCTTTATAACTACTCTGAAGAACATGTATCAAGAAAGCAACTTTATAAAGTGTTTCAGTTTGTTATGTATCTAACAGGTGATCGTCACATGAGTGTTTGACCTGCGCGATGCCATCCAAAGGTCAGATGTGTGGATGAAGGTCTGGAGGAGATCCACAGTGAGAAGAGACTTATCAGAATACTGCAGAAGTCTGTGAGAAGATGGGCAGCATCTGACATTATAGCCAAACTGTGAGCAGCGTAGCCACCTGCAAAAGCAACAGAACATCAGATTCAATCAGGCGGCTGCTGAAATCATACGGCTGCTGTTATTAGTGATCATGTTACTTCACCCTCACCAATCAATTCTCCAGTCATGAAGATCAGACACACAACTGATGTGATGAGTAACTTTCTCTTGGCTTGTGTTTTGTGTCGTCTCGTCTCTTTCAGACTGTGACAGTGAAACTCTTCACACTGTGCGTTCAAGTCTTCATCCCTGACATTATCCAACAAACTCAATGAAGAAAGAAATGACAACAGTCAGAATAGCAGATAGACAGAAACTGATTGTGCATTTGAAAAACTTACCCCAAAAGTTCAAGAGAGTCTGTCGAGGCATTTTCCTGCCGGGCAACCTTAGCTTTCTGCACGTTCACCATGAGAAACTCTTGATTAAATAACCTTAAAAAAGCCCTAAATATGAAACCGATTCCTCAGCTGTTGTTTGTTACAGAACGACTGAGTGAAGCATGAGTTTATCATCAGTCTCACACCACATGCTGTTTCTCATGTTTCTCCGTTTAACACGTCAGGAAACGTTTAATGTTTAGTTGCACGTCAAGGTCATTTTCTAAAACCGAAGATAAAGCCAGTAGACAGATCTAGGGAAGTTTTGAAGGACGTTTTCACATTTAAATCACTGCTTTATACTGAGTTCAAACATTTAGCCTGAACTCCAAATATTATATAAATCATAACACAAACAATGTGTGTCTGTAGATTTTTACTGTATATAATGAAACAACTGCCATGAGGATTGATTTTCTGTAAAGGCTAAGCAGGAAAAACTTTTAATTGGATCATCAATTATGTATCAAATGGTTCACAGTCATTAATTCATCATAATAACCAACAGAATAAAGTGTTTCTGATACTGTTCAAACAGATGGAATATCAGTGTTTATGTACATACAGATAACAAACATTAATTTAAATGTTTTATCAATGTTTCTTTATCAATCTGAATTGATTCAGCCTAAACAACCTCCAGTGTACAAATACTTTAGCAGTTCCAGTCCTTAAATCAGAAGAACGATTGTGTTATTTAGACATGCAAAAAATGTATCAGAGTTTATACATCCATTATAAAAATCAACATGGCTGACATGTTTCAGTGAATATTACAGTCAGATGAATCACTTAGTAAACCTGGTATTTTATCTAGCTATCTAGCATTTTAAGGGTTAACAATACTCACAATAAACTTATGAAAATGTTGGAAATGTTTTAAACAGCAGAAGTTATTAAACAAATGACACAGCATTTTTCCTTTAATATCAACATGAATTCTGACTTGTGCAGTTACATGCACACACACATTTACATGCACACACAGTAACATGCACACACACAGTAACATGCACACACACATTTACATGCACACACAGTAACATGCACACACACATTTACATGCACACACACAGTAACATGCACACACAGTAACATGCACACACACATTTACATGCACACACAGTAACATGCACACACACATTTACATGCACACACACAGTTACATGACATGTTGCATTTTATTACTCTGATGTGCAGCATGTTTATTTCTGCAGATTGTTTAGAACAG
>JBAJNP010013771.1:0-11737 GCA_036877545.1 Yasuhikotakia modesta | reverse complement strand
AACACTTTTTCGAGTTAACAATTTGAATTGAAATTGTGGGACAAACAAAAAACTACAGTTGTTTACAGGCTGTATTCAATGAAAAAGATGTTGACTAAGCTGTGCTCCCAACCTGGGGCTGTGTGCATTTGATTTACTTTGTGTTTGTTGTCAGACTTGTATTGTGATGTGAACATTCATTTGGCCTGATGCCACGAACATTTACTTAACAAATCACACCCTCACACACCCACATTTAGAGATTAAAATCTCTCTCTCTCTCACACACACACACACATTCACATGCAGAGACCAAAAGGCAATTTTCACCAGCATCGTTGTGAGACCCACTTCATTAAAATCGGATATAGAATGGCGAGCCTTCAGAACAAGAGGAAGGAGAAGGTGAGGCGAAAGGAGAGAGATTCAAAACCTGATTCCCCCGCCTCCTCTTTCTTTACACTCTTTCCTGTCATCCGTACCGTTCTGTCAGGAACAGCAGAAGAAAAGCTATCTCATTACTTTATGTTCCTAGGGCAATGCGCTATGGCTTCTGGGTAGGAGATTCAGAGCTTGAATTAGCACATGCTCACTGCGTGGCTGGTTTGAGGAGCTCGCAAGGCAACCGACGAAACGCGCTACATCGTCGGAACAGATGCACAGGCTGCTGCGCTTTGCTGCATTGCTGCGTTTGTTGTGCTGTATTTAATGAACTCTTCTGGGGCAAGGCAGCTTGACCTGACTGCTTCAGTTACATTGAATCATCGTAATATTTGTTGTCTGTGGTAAATTGGTATACTTTAATCTTTAAAGGTTCTGTCACTTTTCCATAGGTTTGCTCAATTACTGTAAGGCATAAGGCAAATTAATTTTCATAAATCATAACTGATATATATATCCACACTCCAGAGGTTTGAAAAACAAACCTTTTGTTTTTCTCATCTCCAAGCCACCCTGTTCAAGACATTTACCACAGTCTTCTCACAGTTAAGATGGCCGTACGTCAGGTAAGACTGTGGTAAATGTCTTGNNGTTTGAAAAACAAAAGGTGTGAGACAATATGTATGCAAATCAACTCTGGAGTGTGGATATATATATCAGTTATGATTTATGAAAATTAATTTGCCTTATGAAATAATGTCAGCTGAAAATCTAAATAACCTCAATTCACACTTGTGTTGGTCTTAACTGGATGTCAATGGAAGAGCATGTAGGGATGAGCTCGGACTCGCTTAATAACTCCTTTTCCATCTAGAAACAAATGAAATGAGAAAATGAGGCTGTGGTTGGTGTTAAGTAATTAATGCAGGAGAAATCCTTTCAGAGAGGTTTGAATATCCAGTCTCTGCTTTATTTGGAAGTATGCAGTATGCAATACTACACCCTTTATCTGCATACTGGTGCCAGTACTCATCTGTTTCTCTGACACAATTCTCTGAGTTATCTTGCTTTAATGGTACATATTTGCTCTAAGAGATTTGCTAAGTGTTTTTACTTTCTTTCAGATAAGAGCACAGACAAATTACATTACAAATTACAAATTACTTTTTGCCATTAGTTGCAACACATTAGATGTGGGGACGTGTTGATAAAAATTCAGAGTTTTTATGGAAATGGTTTCTGATTTAAACCAGATAAAAATAAGAAAGAAAAACTAGGATTTCAGGATTTTTAGAATTGCGGTGCATAGCAGTTAAAGTAGCAAATGCTAAAGCCACTTCGCTAGAAATAATTTTGCTATGAAAATGTGGCGTAAGGTATGTGACTCCTAATGAGTAAATGAAATGGACCATAAACTGCTTGGTTGCACATTAAAGTTACAGTAAATGCTTAACTCAACAAATATTGTATTTGGAGCAGCCGTGGCTGTTGGCATTGTTTCCAGCTGATAGCAGGAGGAGGTGTGTTCCAAGATTTCCGTTAGCCAGAATATTGCTGGAAGAGGCGTCCTATTCTTGCAATTTCCTGTTGTGGCTTTGAGGAGAGAAAGGCTCTGTTCTTATTTAAATGTCAACACGTTTTACAAGGTCAGCGTGACCTTGTCTGTTCCTCCTATCGATCTGTCACTTGTACTGGCTTTGATCAGCTGACCTGGCCGTCCCACATTCATACTGTAACACTTACTGTACAGTAATGATCAGAACTATTTTTATATTACAGCAGATGACATGTTGTGGAATCCTTCAGAGATTTAAAATTAGAAACAGTAGTAACAGTAGTACAATTTAGAAGATGGTATCAAATACCTCCACTTACTCTGTTCTCTCAAACGCTCCTGTTACTGTAAGCTGTATTGATGCACTGCTGTGACCCAATCGATACCTGATGACATATGTATGTAATATGTATATGTTACTACTGTTATATATATACACATAAATATACACACATATATGTGTGTGTATAATATATGTGTGTGTGTGTGTGTGTGTGTGTGTTTGTGTGTGTGCGTGCATGCATTTCTATGGCAAGACAAGACACACAATCAATGTGTGTAAACAACCATCTCTAAAACTCAATCTCCCATGGTTCAACACACACCCATCCCTCACACAGCATCCCTCATTCTCTGTGAGGAAAAGAGGTGGAGGACATGAAAAACTGAAAGCTTACCTGTGAGAGAGCAGGCGTCTGGTGCAAAGGCGCTGAGAAACAGCAGAGCCCTTCCCACCACAGCTTGAGTGGGTGTTTTTCTGTTTAACTTCAAGATCTGGCAGTGTCTTTTTTTCATTCTTGTATTTCATAGGAGGTGCTCATTTGAAGTTCTTTCCCAGTGTAGATATCCAGGGTAGAATGTGTGAATTGCTGAATGTCTTGATATAGCCCAGTGGAGCATATTTCCCATGATGCTTTGCGGTAGCTTCATGTGTGAGTTTGAGTACAGTCAAAGAATTGCCATTAGGATCCATTAGTATTTTGAAAAGCTGTTTTGCTTTTGATAAACCAAAGCCTGTTGTCTGAAACCTCGCCAGGTTACCTTGTAAAATTGTTTGTTTTACAATTAGAAAAGTACAACCATGATAAGTCATTAGCATGGTATATAAATACACACTACTAAAAGTTAAAATAATTTTTCAGTAGATGGAAGTTTTGCTAGTGATTTTGCAAGGCAAACAATTCCAAAGTGTCTCTTTGGTTTCGACTCAAAATCCAACAAATCTGGTATCACTGGGAATTGCTAGTTTTTACACTGGTAAATGCGATTTCTCTTGGGCATTCGCATACATGCGATGTTGTCTGTTGCATTTTCACAGTTCTTTTAGTGGTTACATTATTGCTTCCTCTATGGTAACATTGTCTGTCTACTTGCAACATTATAAACATTAGTGCGTTGTTGGCATTAATATAGAGCTTAATCAAATGGCATACTTTATTACTGCTGGAGATGATTTAGTTACTGATATCATTACCGGCTCTCAATGGCATAGTCCTAAAGGCTTAATTTGATCTTGGCTTTTACAACACACCATTAAAGATTAAAAGGCTGAAAGAGCATTAGTTGAGTACTGGCTGTTAGAAAATGTGTGTATCTAGATCAGATTTCCCAAAGGTTGCGATACCCTCAGTACATCTGCTGCATGTACACGTATTCACACTCTAATTAAAAACGTTGTCTGACATCATCGGCGCCGCCAGTACACGAGCTGTTTGTTGCGTTTTCGTCATTTATAGAACATTACTTGAGTTCTATTGACAGATTTGTGTAAATGCCAATTTACACATTTCTCACTATTTGTCTTGTGCATTCAGAACTCAAGTTTGTGATTATCTTGGGAACGTTCGCATGCAATGTTTTGTTTTGTACAAGTCTCAGATTCATTCTTTGATTGTGTATCGCAACACATTTTAATGTTTGTGTGTGTGTGTATTTATGTGCTTGTGTGTTAAAGTACCAGCAAGCTCCCATGCAGACACAACAAACTCTGGTTCTGTCTCACTGCTTGTGCTGTTTCTTGGCCTGGTGACCCATAAATCTGTCACTTAGGGAGACAGCATGTGGCAAACTGGTAGAAACCAAAGTTAAATCAGATACTGTGAGCTCACTGAGTTCTCCAGCCAATAAACACTTACATGTTTGATATGTGCTATATATAATGTTAAAAAATTCTACTAATGTTACTGCAAGAATATTCTTTAAGAACTTTTAAGCCTTCTTTTTAAAACCTTAACCTGGGATATTTCTTTTTCATCATTACTTGTTATATTTTCCTATGCATATTGTTCAAAAGAGCCCGGACCACGTTCATTATTTTTGTTGTATAAGCTTTCTGCTAATTCTGTGTGAAAAACTGCTGACACGGGCCACGAAGACGAGACCACCTGCTGGTGAGAGAAACTTTACAACCCTACAAAACAGCAACACCAAAGAAAAAACACATTTCTGTTTGGTTTATTGGGAATTTTTTACACTTAAACCTGTATTAATATGTTTCTCAGTGTTAACAGGGTGAATATTCTTCTTACTCTTGGATTATCATCCAATAAGAAGCTGGTGAGCTAATATTAGTCTGCACAGAGCGTTGGTTTACCCATGAGCAGGTTGCCTAGGAAACGTTATGTAATTGGAGCATAGAAGATGCCCCCAGCTGATTGGGTGATGTAGACTAGGTGATAGATCTTCCTGAATGCGATTGTACGCCATGTCCCATCTATCTGCTTATTGAAGGAAATGACCTTGTGACACCGCAAAGTGTGGCTAGTGTTTCGATAGCTTTCTTTTTTACACCAGTGTGGCGCTTCATTTTATCTCTTTAATAATGTGTGACTAAATCAGTCTGTTGGGAAAATAAAGCTGGTTTATTAGTTCATGTTTTACTAAATAATTGCTGTTGTGTTGGACATTATTTTCCATGCAGTTACAATAAATGGACACTATATAAGTTGCTATGTCTTAATCTTTCCCTTCAGCGAGTTATTACAGTTAATGTATAATTTAATCTACCTAATTTGTGTCAACAATGCAGACAAACTATTGAAGTCTATCATTCTTCTGTTGTGTCGCAGAAGAAAGTAAGTTGTGTTGTTTTGTTTTGAGGGCGAGTAAATGACACCTTTTAATTTTGGTTCAAACCCTTCAATGAAACCCTGAGGGAACACAAAGTGACAGTTTATTCTGTTTGTGTTGTAGGTGCTGACCTGGGTGCTCTGGCGGATCTGGAGACTCTATATCAGGGTGTGGAACGAAGCGTTAACCAGAGCCGGCGAGCCCGCAGACAATCCCCCGAGCGCGTCTACAACATCGAGGTTTTGCTGGGGGTGGACGACTCGGTGGTGCAGTTTCACGGGCAGCAACATGTGGAGAAGTACCTCCTCACGCTTATGAACATTGTAAGTGTTCTCCAGCCTCCCACGCTGCCTGTTGTGTTTGGGTTACCCTTGAGAAAAATCAAAGAGCGATAGAAACTTCCTGTCAACACTGCGGTTCTGCAGGCGGAAGACACCATTGTAATAAACAAGTAAGATAAACGTGACTGTTAGAGACAGAGCGTCATCACCAGAAATACTACATTTATAGTCATGTCTGAATTGTTTGGAAAGGGTTTAAGTGTTTATAAATGGTCCTATTTACTCTATAGGAGCAGTTTTTTCTGGTATGTTGAGATATCATGGACTGTTGGTTTGTTAGTAGATGCTTGGTTTAAAAGAGTTAAGAGAGTGTCTGATTGCATTGTGTACAATTTGCCAGAACCGATGTTTAGCAATATTTACATTTTAAAAAACAAGTACAAATAGATACAGTATATGAAATTAATATAATGAAGTGTACAGTATTAATCTGTATGTCAGGCCTGGTATACTGTAGGTCAGATCCTCTTAAATAACACACATACACACACATTATATACTTTAATAAATAAGACCCCAAGCAGCTTACAGGGTATGCTTACAGAACATTGGCTAACATTCTCTAAACGTTTTCTCAAAGTTATCAAAAATTCTTGCAGAAATGTTAATAGAATAGTGTTTTAACAGAATTGTGTTTTATATGTAATATGAGAGAGAGAGAGAGAGAGAGAGAGAGATATTCTAGCCAACAGACAAAAAACACAACCTGTGCCACTGTTATTTCTTTCTCTCCTAGAGGGATGAGTCTTGCATATGGAATAAATGACAGGAAAACAGATAAACAGAAATGTATAAATACCGTGGCATCTTCTCCTCACCCACGCGTTGAGTTCTCGCTGCTTTCTTCTTGAAAGTTTACTTTGCTCACTTTCAGGTGGCATGTCTCTCTCACTTTCCGGGAGTCAAGGAGAGAAAAGCGGAAGGCATAAAAGAATATGAATGTCTTTAACTTTTTTCCCTGAATGTTCCTCTCAGCTGCTCATCTTGTGCATTTGTAATGATTTGTGATGATCTGAATAGTGTCATCGTATTGTGTGTGTGTAAATGTCAAAGCAAGCTTTGTGTTCCTCAGACGTAAAAGTCGTGGAATGACATGGTAAAATAATACATTGTGGGTGAACTTTCCCGTTATTACAATATAAAACGTGACTCCTTCCACAGAACCATAGTCTATTGTTTTTGTGAATGTAATGCTCTGATTCTCTGAATTAAGTTGAAAGGGAGTATTTGTGAATGGACTTTTTGTTGTTCTGGGGAAACGGTCCAATGACCCGCTCTGCCTTCAACTAACAGAACTAAATTAAACAAAATGCATTGGCTTCTTTAATAGGTCCATAAGACATGATGAGGAATCAATGTTGTGAGACGGGTCCGAAAGCGCCTGAGATTTCTTAGGTACCGCCAACCAGACACACACCAGCACGGGCCTAATGCTTGTACTTGGACTCGTTTCATATATTTGCTTATGTGAGCGGCTCAGTCAACCTGTGTAATGGATCTGAGACCTTTGTGTGTTTCATTAATAGTGTGAATTGAAAGTGGACTCTATTAATTACTTCCTATTAGTTGCTCCTCAGGTGTAAACAAGACGCACAGGAGGCTGGACCGTTATTTAATCAGCTCTTCATAGACACGTTGTTCTCGTCCTGAAATGTCAGACAGGTAATAATGGTCCAAAATGTCAAGTGAAAATGGCAGAGATTCAGTAATGAGTCTGAGCAAATACTGTCCAGTGCGTCTCTTTATGTCCCCGAGCGTCCCTGTACATCACACAAGATTACATTAAATTTCACACTCTTAGACTGTAACAGACCAGCATTATATGTGTGTGTGTGTGTGTAAAACTGTTCATTATTATGACTCTTTTATCCTTTTACACATTTCTAAATGTATCTGATACAGGAAGGCTTTAATTTGCTGTACATATTTGGAACCATTACATAATGTGTTTAAATAGCCTTATTTTTACTTTTATATACTTTTATTTTTCATTTTTTTCTTTTACCTCACAGCATGTACTCATAATATAAATACTCTGTTATCTGACTGCTCTCCTCCAATCATATCTCTTCATCTCTCACAACTGGTTTCTTCGTTTTCAACTCTTCCTCCTATAGCAGTGAAGCCACAACGTCCCTTTGCATTATTAATGAGATATTAATGATTTTCTGACCTCCAGGTCTCCATTTGTTGCCTGTAGGCTGATGACCTGAACAAGGCCAGCAGAACTAATGAGACCTACCCTCGCATAGTCATTAACATAAACAGCTGGGATTCTAATCCTGTCAGAGGTTAAGGACATTTTTGTTTTTGAAGATGTGTGACTTAAATTAACATTACAGTATTCATCCGAATTCACTTGTCCAACAATGTGTGAACACATACTGAATTTTGGTGCTAGTCTGGGCTATTTTTTTCCTTCGAAGTGGAGCCTGGAAACAAGGCAGTATTCATATCCCATCATGCAATGCTTCTGATGTAGAGGCCTGAGGTGTTGCGTATGAGAGTCGTGCTTCAGTTTAGCGATCATTAATGTTCAGAAAACTGAAGTCATGGTCACCTAGAAGTCATCTAAGCTTTTACCAGTCATTTGTATTAACACGGTTACTAAGGCAACCAAGTCTGAGAGCTCCGCTAGCAAAGTCTGGAAAACTCCTTTACACTAGTTTCAACGACAAGCTTTGTTAGCCGCAGACAAATATATTGATTTTTGAACAGAGGGGAAAAAATTATGCATTCAGAAATGTTGCGTATTATATAAATCAGTTTTTTTCTGCTTTTGTTTTTTTAAACAGTCACCCATACATGCTATACAGCCAGTATTTCTTTGCATCTTTTAAAATATAAAACATGAAATTATTATTTCCCAAAAACGGTCAGGGCAACATATTCCAATGTCCATAGAAACACTGACAAACAGTGAATATGGGGAATGACAGGGAATGCTGGGAATTCAGACAGATGAAAGAAAACTATGCAGCAGCTACATGCACTGAGCCCCACCCTTACTCTAAAGTTTGCCCATTGCTTGGCGACCAGTAAATCGTACATGTTAATAGCAGGGGAACCGATACAGGGATGCATGAAGTTCTAAAAGCATGTTTTATAATTTTCTTCTTAGACTTTTTTCTCCTTTATTCTTCTTTTAATTCCCTTTTTTATCTCCGTCTGCGTCTCTTTTTCTCGCTCCCCCTCTTTGCAGTCTGTCCATCAGAAGTCTCATTATTGTTGGCTGTGTATACATCTCAATGTCTCATTAGCAGGCTTTCAGAACAGCAGAGGACACCATGTCTGAACTTCTGCACCAATTTGTCTGTCTCGCTCTCTGTCTGGGAACCGTGTTTCCCACAGTGCCTAAGGGCCCGTCCCTCAGTGAACTGAAAAAGTCAAGATGTCTGAGGTGTCGGGTGAGAAGTCAAACTGCAGAAACATGGGAAATGAAAAGGACTCTTTTGTGTGTTATTTGGTCCGACAGCTTGTGTATTTGTTTTTCTAGGTGTTTAGGTTTGCTCTTTTTCTGAGGACCAAATTACCTCAAAACGACAGAAGGGAATACTGGGGCTAGTTGTTACAAATATATTTCAAAGTAAAGTTTTTATTACTTAATGAAAACATTAGAGAAACATTCTTACAACCTAAAATTGTTAGCTGGTATAATCTTCAGACAGTAGAAGCGAGACTAAAATGTCATTGAAAAATGTCTCATTGAATCTATAGAAAATAACTCAGTATTAGGTTTAGATATCACAGTCAAAATTTTCATTTAAAGTGTTTTAGTTTAACCTTAAAATTGGCCGCAGCGTTTCAAGAACCCAAACACAATTATCTTTAAAAGATTCTGGGTACTCATAATAACTTGAAACAAGACAGGATTTATTTTAATGTTGAATCTAATAAATGTTCTTTCTTCACAGGTGAACGAGATTTATCATGACCATTCTCTCGGGGCACAAATCAACGTGGCGCTAGTTCGGATTGTTTTGGTGGATGCCAAAAAAGTAAGAAATCTGTGAATCATACATTGATGGTGCTGTGTATCAGATTATGTCAGTAAACATTAATTTAAAGTTCTATTAATGAATTCAAAATGTAGCTCATTGGTAAAACTTGGTGTTAGCAGCACAAAGGTTAAAGGTTCGACTTTCTGGAGAACTCGGATACTGATTGTATGTTTAATACGCTGTATGTCACTGGATAAAAGCATAAATGTACTTTTCCAGTACATAAATGTACCATTTCCAAAACAATTGCATGAATGAACCGTGAAGATTCCTACTGATTTCCTCAGTATGGATGGAAGAGTCATTCCTGAGAAGTACTTTCCGGATTGTGATCCGTAAGATATTTTTAAGCCACTTAAACATGACAGTCCATCACTTCTCTGCAGTGTGGCTCACCATTACCACAGATGTCAGTTCACCCAGACAGAGGAATAGCTTAACACCATGGTGCCCCTGAATTCTGCCCCTCACACTGAGAAACACTGCCAGCCCCAGCCATTATGATAAATGGTGATTTTTCTCTGTGACAGGGAGTGTGTGGGGTTTCGCGGTGATTATGTGCCGTTTGCGTTAGAGAGGTCTATGGGCCGGGCAGACGGCTGTGCTGTTAGGTAGCGATCATCCCGTGGCCTCGTCTTTCCAGGATTAATTTCTTAATATGCAAACTGTCCTGTTTCACCTCATCAGGCAGTTGGCAAACTGATTTCTCTCTCTGTTTACGTCTTGATCACATCACTCAATATATTTCTTTCAGCCACAGAAAAGATTTTTAGTTTTAAAAGATTTTTGTTATGCAATCAATGTGAAAGAAGAAAGCGAAGAAAGAAAAATGTGCTATGTTGGAATAAACAAACTGATATTTCTTTACATATCAGAATTCATTTGTTTCAATTAGGCAGACACATGCCTGGACAGTCAAATCTTTCTTGTCTCAAACTGGTCTGAATTGATTAAATATGATATATTTTCCCCCATAGCTTTGATAATCCATTGAGTGTGTTCTCACAGAATTACCATAACTGTGGTTTAGACCATTTGAATTTAAATAGATACATTTCCAAGCTACTTTTGTTTAAAATATTTATTTAATTGGATTGGAATTGCAGTTTATTTACAAACAAACAGGCCAAACACAAGTCAAAATTACTGAGTGATTGGTCAATTATTCACTGCAAATAAAGCCCATGAAGTCAGAACAAACCATGTTTATCCTTCTTGCAAGTAAACCTATATTTCATTTAGTCTCAGTTTTGTCTTTGTACTATCATTTATACTTAAAAATAAGGACCTGTCACACACAGCCCATCTCTGTCTTGTTTGGCTATAGTAGCTTCTAAAAAAGTGACATACATTTGACCCAAAACACCAACATATTAGGCCCATTTGAGAACCACCCTCTAATCACACACTTATAGCTCAGCCTTTAAGACTGTCACATCTTTCTCCGTCTGTGTCTTCTCTCTCTCTCTCTCTCTTCCACAAACGCCTGTTCATCCACACCCACCCCCCACCCCCCACCCCTCTCCTCCAGCCTCAGCCCCTATCGACATGCAGCCTCGCCCGTCTTGCCAGCGGGTTGTCCAACATCCCCAATTACTGTGGCAACGGTTGCCGGCGGCAGCGGCACGCACTGATCAACCGGGTGACTCTGCGCATCTCCAGCAGGCGCATCTGCTCCGTTATTCATCTCGTCTCGTATTGAAAAAGACCCTGACATGGTATCACCTGCATCAGAGAAAGCGTGCCGCGTACGAGTGAAGGCAGTGGGTTTGCAAGAACTAGGCAAATTCTCCCGTGTGCATAATTCAGAAAAACACCCCTACTGTCCTCTGTGATGTTATCAATATGATAAATCACGTTTAATAAAACAGACACATCCTGTTGTATCTTATTATAGACATACACCTGTGACCTCAGCGCATCAGTGCACTGTCTGCATTGCATGGCAGTATCAGTATATTTTTATTTTATGAAACCCTGCCTGTAACTGTTTTAAAGACAATTTATTTAAGTGTATCTGTGTTGTAAATGATGCTGAACGGAATGGTCTGTTCTCCATGTATCGGAATGGTGATACCGCCCCCTACCGCACACCGGAGGCGTTACAGCATCCCGCAGTTCACGACCTTTAATGAAAGCGAGGCTGGAGGAGAAAGAGGCATTTTTAGGACACGCATCTGGAAAGGATCTGGTACTTCCATGGTTCTCGTGGCCACGTCATGAAAACACAGCAGCGCATTCCTGTCTGGATGTATCCCCGCACACATTTATCTTCCTGATTTATATATAAATCATTTCTGATTTATAATGCTGTGGTTTGTAATGATACAGATATTACAAGTTTGATTTCATTATACTGTTCGTGTTAACTGAGCATTTGTCTTAAAGTTTAAAGCGTCGACCTTTTCGAG
>JBAJNP010013769.1:1660-11741 GCA_036877545.1 Yasuhikotakia modesta | reverse complement strand
TTCACCCCCTCTCTCTCTCTCTCTCTCTCTCTCTCTCTCTCTCTCTCTCTCTGTCTGTCTGTATGTCTCTCTCTCTCTCGCGCTGACTGGCTTGGCTGTGCTGCCTGTGTTGGCGTGTGGCTGTGCTGACGCAGCATTCAGAAAGTGTGCGCAGCCGACCTGCGCCGTCTCTCTGCTCCCCCTGACTCGTTCTCTGTGTAAGTACAGTATCTCAGCATCCCAGCACACACACCTCCAGAGAGCGTGTGTGTGTTTGTGTGTCTGTCTGTGTGTGTATCTGCGTGTGTGTATCTGTGTCTGTGTGTGTGTATCTGTGTCTGTGTGTGTGATCTGTGTGTGTCTGTGTGTGTATCTGCGCGTGTGTGCATCTGAGTGTGTCTGTATGTGTATCTGTATCTGTATCTGTATCTGTGTGTGTTTTATGTATTCCTCCCAGCTAACAACATCTTTGAGGTTTTGTTTTGTTACCCACCAAAGTTAACATGATACACAAAGATCTCAACCTCATTTTGTCCCTCTGTGAGGTTCATACCTCCTCATGACATCATCAGGGTTTACATCTGCCAAATTTAACATGTTATCATGTTGTTCCAAAACTGTGTGATGTTGTTTAATATGAGAACACAACACAGTCACACAGCTTTCAAACATTGTTTGGGCGAGAAAATAATGACATTTATTGGACTGTATTTGTTCCTCTGTGTAAATGTTTGTTCCACTTTCATGTGTTTGTGAATTCACTTAGTACAGTATTGTACAGTAAAGTGTAGTACACAACTTCATGTTATAGTACAGTATGGTATAGTACAGTACGGTACAGTATGATACAGTATAGTATAGTACAGTACTGCATGTTACAGTACAGTATGGTACAGTACTGTGTCTCGCCTCATTTCTGTCTTTCTGTCTGCGTGTTGCAGTCCGCACACGGTCCCCGAGCGTCTGCGACTGCGCGTGAATCGCATCGTCCTGCAGGAATATGAGAGCATGCAGTTTGACAAAGAACGTCTGCGAGACATCTGTAAGATTTCATTTCCCACAATCCAGTTCTGCTCACACTGCAGGCATTATAACAGTAAACGCTACCCAGCTAACGATTTTAGGCTATAAGATAATGTTGCAATTAGTCAAGTGTTATTTTAAGTGTTCTAGGTAGCATATAACATTAAAACATTTAAACAATGTTAATGCTGTGTGTGTGTGTGTGTGCTTGTGTGTGTGTGCATGCATGTGTGTGTGTGTGTGTGTTTGCAGCTACACCGGTTGGCATTGTGGTGGTGAGAGGCGATTGTGATCTGGAAACATGTCGACTTTACATCGACAGACTGCAGGAGGTGAGAATGTTTTCAGTCCCAACAAACCAGCTGTTTTTGTACTGAGTATGTATTGAGTTGACACACAAACATGACTGTTCGTCAGGGTGATGGTTGAATAGCTTCACTGTTAATATCAGAAACATTGTCAGATCTACTCAAATACACCCAGTTTCAGTTATTGTGTTGCTTGTCTCTAGGATTTGCATCAAGCGTCCTCCACTGGCCACAGAGTGCATTACCAGGTAAATATTTAACAACCACTCCGTTCACATGAACACTTTACATGTAGTAAACTCAGTGTTTTCCGCAGGATGAGAGCGCGGGGCTGCCACGACCCAATTCAACAAACAGACTTTCAGCAATCTGGAGTTTTCTAGACTGTGAGCTTCAGTTTTCAATAAACTCTCTTCTCTTCTAGAAAAACATTATCATTCAAAATGACTCAATAGTTTGTGTCTGTGTACTTAAATGAAGTGTGTTCCTGGAATAGTTGTCATTAAAAAAAGCTTTATTTATATAAAAAATTCATAAGAATTCATAATTCACGTATGTTTATTATCGTTCCAGCTACGTCAGCCGACAGATTTTATCGTATAGACAAGGCACAGGTAGGATTTTGATATACAGAAAGAAACAGTTGATGTTGGCCAGATGCATGATGGGTAATTGTGGTTTTAATGCACGCAGGAGCATCTCCACTTTGTGACTGAAATCTGTCAGGACGAGGTTTTCATCCTGGACCACGAGGGCCCAGCGGTGGCTCAGGTCCGAGGACCAGGAATGCCTGACGTTGTGGTGGAGCCCAGCTCCAGGTGCCAATATGTCCTTTTCTCTGTGACTTTCTTTCTCTTTTGTTCTTCTCTGTGGAACGACACGTTTATCTGTAATTTGTTATTTCCTCATCGCAGCGCTTCCCTGACCACAGAGGAACAAGGTACAGTGACAAAGCCAACGTTGTTGTGTTTTTAAATGTTTGTGAAGGAAAATTCCAGTTAGAAATCATGATAAAATCTTACCGACACTGTCTGTGACAATATCTGTGGCTCGACAGATTCCCCTCATACAAACAATCAGAATTCCCAGGAACTTACAGACTAATACCTGATGGAAACATTATCCCTTAACAAACTCTCTTATATTTCAGCCCTGCTGTCAGCCGCGGTTAAAGGAGACCTTTCAACCGTAAGATTTTCACTGTTATTATAATTTGTGATAAAATGAAAGTGGAACTGTTTTAAGCAACAAATTCAGGTGGCATGACTGTACAGGGTGTGACAGAAAAAATATTGCATGAATTGCGTAGCCAGTAGTGATAAGAATGTCTTAGCTAAGAAGTTTAGGTTGTAGGAATATTTCCCTAATGTGTTACTTTTCCGTGTGTGTGTGTGTGTGTGTATAAGATAAACATTCTACTAATGTTTAACTAATGTTAAACAGAAACTTTCAGAGAACATTAGCCAGTGTTCAGATAACGTTCCCTGTTAGCCGGGGTGTTTTCATTGATGTTAGAACAGCACACAGGTGACGTCTGTGACCTCTGCAGGTATCCAGCTGCTGCAGTAGTGGGGTCAGTCTGCTGTCTCGGGACGCCGCCGGCTGCACCGTTCTGCATTTGGCCGCCCAACACGGTCACGCCGACGTCGTGAGTTTCGTACTAGAACACGGTGAGCGCTCGGGTTCCACAGAACTCGCCTGTTTGCTTGTTCAAAGTTCAAAGATTGCATGTCGCACACACCCAGATTGAAAACTAAAAAAGATAAATCCACAGCGTATTCAGGAAATGCAACGGGATTCTTGGGAAATTTTGAGGAAAGTTTTCAGGGATTTCAGGGATCAGATATGTTTCATGTATACAAACCCAAACATTATTTGGACATTTAAACCACACAGGAAAATATGTTTAATAACATAAACAGTCAATTAAATGAAATATATATATTTACATATATACGCTTGTTTCTTGCAGGTTCAAAGTTAATGTTGGATTTAACGGAGAGAGAAACGTGAGTGCCATCTGATGTCTGTGGTTTCACTGGTGTAAACTGGCGAGTCACTGGTATAAACTGGTCTAAACTGGTGTTGGGGTGTTTTTCAGGGGTGACACAGCTCTACACAAAGCTGCTTCTCAGCAGCATTGGGAGGTGTGTAGATCGCTGCTGGAGGCTGGAGCTGCCCTCAACAAAAACTTCCTGGTGAGATCTCAGGAGATCTCAGCAGTGAGAGATCTGCTGTTATGTATCTCCATCCACAGTTGTGTTACTTATATAATGTTTAAGAGTGTGTGGTTTAAAGGAGAGGCGTGCTTTCTAAAAGACTGGGCCAAAAAGCACTCTGACCTTAGCAACACCCTAGCAACCACCCAGAACGCCCCTTGCATCATGCCAGCAAGATTTGCATGGGGAGGGAATTTTAAAAAAAATGCAAATTTATTAATTTCTGTTGTCGTTGTTTTTTAGGGAAAAACACCCAAGGATTACGCTCTGGAAGCCGGGAACGCTGAGCTGGCATCCCTCCTGGAGAGCCAGACATCCGAGCAGCCGGCAGGACGCGAGGATCTGGAGACGGCCGTATGAACGGGATTCGCTGCACCTGGTGTTAGGAGTATTTTTCACCCACAGACGGGTCCGGCAGTCGTCCTCCGAGCTTTAGAGCGCGTCACACTCAGAGAGATGGACAGAACGTGACGGCGAGAGAGACGGAACGTGTCGGGAACGCCTCAGGTCGCCTTTCTCCGTGAAGAAAGACGTCGGGACAGGAAATGTCTAGCTGTCGTTTTCCACTAATGTTACCGTGGAGTTTAGAATGTTTTTATTTTTTCTGGTTGGCTTTTGTTCTTGCATTTATTTATTGCTCTTATTTATTGAACTATTTATTCAAAGATGGCTTCAGTTTTGTTCGGTAAATGCATCACAGGTTTGTTTCAGAAAGACGAGACGTTTAAACGGGCCAGAAAACAGCCACGCTTGGTTTTGTGTGCCAAAGAACCGCAGCTGAAATTGTGTATAAATCCACCGAAGAGGTTTGTGAGGGTTCAGAGTTTGTTTGTGGGAGAAATTTTCAGTTTTTGAGAACAGTGAAAGAGATTTTAACTCATAGCTTAGAAGCTGTTGACTACAAGATGTTGCAGAACTACTTACACATTGTGTTTTCCATTTTTTGTGTGGCGTTACAGTGGTGTGATTGTGAAATTATTGATAGATTTGAGCCACATTCAATGCAATATGAATGGATGACATTTGTGCATTTATCTGTTTAAACTACATTACATTAATGTTTCAAGACAAGCGAAAGATCGTGGACGGAACGAGTGTTTTTATCAGCGACGGAAGCCTGATTTATTTCTGTGGCTCTTTTGAAATGCCAAGTTGACGATTATATTGTATATGACAACAAGTTCAGTAAGACAGAAAGAACCAAATAAACTTGAGAAGGACATTTTGAAGACTGTATTTTGACACTCGTGGTAACATTATAATCCTTTATCACGTCAGTTCCTGTCATTTCACGCATGTAGGGCCTTTGAGCGACTAACCTTTGAGTGGTATGCGGTGTGTTCAATTGTGTATCAGTTGGGAATGTATAAAATTATTGTGCATGGATTTTATTTTCATTGGATGTTTGTTACCCCTCAGTAATTATGTAATGAAATAGTTTTTTAGGTTATGGAATATAAAAATCGTTCAGTGATTGTGTTTCGCTTTATAATCTTTCAGAGATGGGACTACTTGAATGTTTTAGTTTTTCTAGTTTCTGAATATCTGTTTTAACCGTATGACTTTAAGCAAACAAGACATAACATTTGAATTTGTGGCAGACATGTTGCACGGTCCCAAAACTGGGAATGTTTTCTCATTAAAAGGCGGTCGGACTGGAAAATACCCAAGAGTTTTTTTTATTACAAACATTATAATCGGTCTGCTGTGGAGGGAGAAAAGTTTGGAGTAACTTTGTTGAAGTACATTGTTAAAAAGACACCCCACACTGAGAGCAATATGCACAAAAACCAGCTTAGCACCAAATAGTACCACTATTAACACATTTGCAACTTATTACGCACAAACATTTTGGGTAGGTCCCCAAACAGATGCGTCACAGATAACAGTAACTATATTCATGAGTTTTAGGCTGGTTTGTAGACGGGTTTAGTGTCTTTGTCTGACAGATTATATCTTATAAGTTAAAATAAAACTGAAGACTTGAGGCTGTATAAAATGAATGAATCACAGTTTATTGGACGCAGTTAAACTCCGCCCATCCGTAACCTGGGACTTAACTACAGACACGGATCATCACAGACGCATCACAGACGGATCATCACAGACACGGCCACTGCTCACCATGTAAGTGTTTGTCCTCTTCATTATTATCACACACACTGAGAAAACTGTTTAGAAAGCGTTTATCCCAATGAAGTCTTGTTTTCTTGTTAAGTTTAAGTTGTTATAAACTTCTGAGACTTGTTTTAAAACGCATCCGTCACAACATGCGACACAAAACAAGAGCAATAAGAAAACAAACAAGCAAACGTGTCATTTATAAGAAAGCGTTTAGTGTCTGAAAACGAAACGAGCGCATTGAACGTAAACATGCCGCCACGCCTCCGTTCACCATTCAAACGCTGTTTTGAATAGTTTATGTCTAAATATACACATTAGTTCTCGTTTCAGTTTGCAAACGTTCCCGGAACATTGACGTCCTCTAAATCTGTAACGTTTGTGAAACGTTCAGTAACGTTGCACATCACATTTATCAAACATGTTGTTCTAAAGTTGTTGGGGGATGTTTACAAAAGTTACATAGTCAAATATGTTCAATGCAACGTCTACAAACGTCCACAAAACTAAATGTCGTCACTTACTTAATGGGAACGTTGGAAAAACGTTCCCACAACCTAAAATTGAGGCAGAATTGAAACCGTTTGCATGCAGGAACGCAGAAGACGGCGCAGGTGATGTCCAGGCTCCGTCTGAAGACAGCCTGGAGTTCAGACTGCTGCTGGCGTACAGCCGCAAGAAACGACCCTCGGACCCCCGCCTGCAGGACAACACACGGCTGAAGACCCCTGAAAACCCCAACAAGAAAACTACACGTCTGAACAAAAGGTTTTCGAGGCTCTTCCGGTGTATCAAACCCAAAACCAGCGACCTGGATGATGACCGACGCCAGCCGGCCACGCTTGCGCGTGAGTGCGTTGATCCAAACGTCTGTCTCAAAGTGTGTTTCGTGATATAAAACAAACGTCAGTGAGGAGAAAGCAGGTCTCATAAGTCCAGTGATGATGATGATCTTCTCCACCAGCCGGCGCTTCTGATGAAGCGGATGACATGGAGAACGTGGTGAGCAAGCTGGAGGAGATATCTGCGTCCGTGCGCTTCACGCGCGCCGCGGAAGTTGACGCCGATTCTGAAGACGGTGGTGCCATTTTTTTACTCCTACTGACTTGCAGCAAATTGACTTATTTGGATATTTAAGAAAGACCGCGTGTTTCTGTTCTGTCTGCAGATGTTGTGCAGAAAATTGTGGATATTCTCAAGGAACAAGGAGACCGACTCAATGAGGAGGTCGGTGGATCTATATTCATTTGGTCACAAGAGGTCACTGCAAACACGCATAAAATGTTCCTCTAAATTTCTTAAGGAGACATTAGATACAGAACTTAAAAGAGAGGTTTAAATAACGTTTAAATGAAGCCATACTGTTAAAACAACATCTAAACAATGTTTGAGCGTTCCTAAAACTTTTTAGTCACTTCACACAAACGATAGGGAGGCATTCCTACAACCTAAAACTGTTAGATGGTTTGAACGCTAAATGTTTCTCATGCTTGTCATTTTTCTGAAATCCAGATTTTGGCAAATAAGGCTTTGAGGGACTGTCTGATCTCCTCGTTCACCTACAGCTTCTTCAGTTCGGTGATGGAGAGGTTCTTCAACAGCATCACCTCAGAAGTTCCTCCACAAGAAGATGAGAAAACCAAAGTTGCTCTGATCTGTGAGGCCACCAGCAAGCTCTTCAGTGTTGACCACCATCCAATGAACCACGTGCTGGGATTCGGTGCCAAATATCTGAAGGACAAATTTCCCACATGGATTAGCAGAAACATGAACCACGTCAGTGTCCTTCTGTTAACACATGTAATACTGCTCACAATTAGCCGTGATGTTGTTGTTTTCTCCTCACAGGGAACGGTTGAGGAAGAAGAGGAGATCCACTGAGCAGAGATGAAGATCTTCTTACATTCCACGTGTTTCTCAGGGACAACGTCACTTTGTCCTCCATGTTTTCTCCACAAAGTTCTTCTGAGATTAAGGATGTATTTTATAAAATTGATCTGTAAAGGCAATTATAACATTTTATAATCTCAAAACTGCAAAGTTTTAATGCGTTTGATTATGTTCTGGAAAATGTATGGTGGCTTTAAATGAGTTTCTGCTTAATATTTATTGCTTTACCCTTTAAAAACTTTTTTGTGCAAATCTCTTTGTGCAAATCTCTTTGTGCAAATCTCTTGCCATTGTATTTTTACCCCAAACTATTTTAGTTGTATTAATACATCTTCGGCACTACCTGAGCAATGCAAGATAAAGTCTGTTGATCGAGGGTGTTTCACGTCATAGTTCATGAACCGATCGTTTCTGACTCGTTATCTGTGACCAGCTCAGACGTTTGGGAATGCGCTCAGGCATCTGCAGGTGAAACATGATACAGGTTTTGTGCACCTGTTTTACCTGCTGGAGCACAACAACTCCGTCCTAAATATCCAACTCTGAGGGACTTTAGTTGAGAAATGTCTCAATATAAACTGCCGCAAACGGACAGCAAACATCCACACGCGCGTTTGGCGTTTCTCCGGCGCGCTCGGTAGCTTCATAATCGCCCAAATGCATCACAGCAGGAAGTATTCCCCGCCGCGCTACTGCGCCGCCGCGTCGCCGTTAGCGGTGCCACAGCTGAACCGACTACCCATCTCACGGATAGAGGACGTAGATCAGATGGAAGCACCGTGGACAAATGGACTCAAAGTCAGATCCAGGATGCGCAACGCGAAACTGAAGCCATTGAAGGTATCCACATCTCCCCAGAGGCCTCGCGCCTCTCCAAACTGCGCGCAAAGCGACGCGCTTCCGAAAACGGTGGAGAACGGACCACGAGCTAAGAAAAAGGGGTACAAACCCCCCGACGTGAGGACGATATTTGGACCCTCGGCTAAGGATCCACGGGTGAAAGAGGAGAGAGGGGAGGGACACGCGTTTTGTCAGGACGCGGCGCACGCATGGTGCGATGTTTGTTGCGCGTATATCTTTCAAGGTGGCCTTACATGTACAGGTGAGAGACTTTGGTTATAAATACACGTAATAAACATTTAATGTTGGTCTGTCTAGTGTCCTTTAAGGTTAAAGAGTGGATGGCAACTTGTGATAGTGTTTCCACGTTGTCTATATCGGGAGAGGTTCGGTTCTGTCCAGTTGTCAAATTAAGACCCAGTCTCATTGTCCTGCAGTTCAATGGACGTGTACTGTGTGCTGTTAATCTCAGTATATGCATTTTAAGCTTAATAATACGGCTGTTATTAAATGACACTGAGTTCGTAACTCACACGTTCACGTTTGCGGCATGTGGTCCGACAGGTTTAGTGTCTTGAGATGGTGAGGAGGTGCCGTATAAACGTAAGGCTTGACTTCACAACCACATACTCAACAACTACACACGACAATGCAGAAAGAGTATTTTAATAAGAGCCATGAGCCTGAACCGACCTGAGACTCACGGGCTGTTGTATGTTTGCTCCTGAAATAGTCATATTGGAAAAATGAGACAGGTTCCAGTTTTCATTGCGGACTGAATGACTGGCGCTATTTACATGCGTGACAACATTCCTGTGAAACGCATGCAAAGCATTTTCTATACCTGCAACCCAGTTTGTTTGCGCATTTTAAGCGCCGTAACATGCGCACGCGGTAACAGTGTTGTGTGAACGTTTTACAAACGTTTCCATTAAGCAACAACAACGTTATAAATGCCTTTATGATGTGCTTGGTCCAGTTTTTAGATGCTGTATTTTTAAAACAACTATAAATACATTTTTCTTATCTGATAAATGATATTAAAGTTATTAAAGGATGTTTTCTGGTAACTTTACGAGAACTTTTAGAGAAGTTCACCAACTTGTTTCCTGTTAGCTGGGCACGACTTAAAATCCAAGGGGAGTTTATTTTTTACCCAATCCAGCGATGGTGTCAAAGCCTGCGGTGCAATGGCTCCTGTTTCAGGTGACAGAAGCGATTGTTCACTCACCAGCCCAACTCTTTGTTAACAACAACTGCACAAAGTAACTTTCAATGAGTTTTGTTTGACCTGAGTGATCAGGTAACTGAAAGAGGGAGAGATAGAGAGAGAGAGAGAGAGAGATAGAGAGAGAGACATTGTGGCCATGTCATTGTCTGATTAGGTTAAAGTAGAGCAGCCATTCAATGTATGTGTTCCCTACTAAGTGGACATAGGGGACATTGGTAGAGCATCACGAGGTTTGGTGATTGGTTAGCAGCGCAAGGGTGGTGGGTTCGATTCTCAAAAACGTTTACCTTGAATTCACTCACTGTAAATTACTTTGGGTAAAAGCATCTATCAAATGCATTACATTGTAGCTGGATTTAAGTGTGTTTTTTAACAATTGAATGTATACTTGGTGTAACTCCTGTATTCTGTGTGTGTGAGTGTGTGTGTGTGTGTGTGTGTGTGTGTGTGTGTGTGTGTGTGTGTGTGTG
>JBAJNP010013767.1:0-11435 GCA_036877545.1 Yasuhikotakia modesta | reverse complement strand
AATATCTGTTCTTTAGTAACATTTATGTTTGTTTATCTTTTCATCATTTTCTGTCTGTACATGATTGCATGTTTATTAATGTGTTCTGTCTTTTTCTTAGTTAATCTGTTTACTTTAAAGTGGTTTCATTTCAAGTTTAAGGTTTTGCTTATGTTTGTACAGCTGCTTTGTGACAATGTACCATTGTAAAAAGCGCTTTATAAATAAATTGAACTTGAACTTGAATGCTGAACTGAAGTCCACAAGCAGCATTTGTGCATAGGTGTTATTGTCCAGGTGTGTATGCAAACTGATATGGGTCCAGTGTGGTCGGGAGAGAGTCCTTAAGTTGTGCCAGGACCAGCCACTCAAAGCACTTCATAACGATGGGCATAAGTGCCACAAGGCAGTAGTCAGTTAGGCATGTTGGGCTGGAGTGTTTCGGCACATGCAGGTATACTTAATAGTTAAATATAGCATTTCTAGGTAAATAGGTAAAATTTAGAATTTCGAGAGTATTCAAGACAACAGTTATGTAAAATTATCTAAGCTAATTTTAGCAGCCTTCCTGCAAGCAATCCAACAGGGCAACAGTGGCAAGGAACCAAAACTTCAGCGGTGGGGAAAGAAACCTTGATAGAACCCGGACTTGATAGGAAGGGCCAGTTCTGCTCTGGCATGTTAAAGCTACAGTCAGTTACCATGATGGGTGAAATGGCAAGCATTACATTAAACATTTACATAGAGTATGGGATTAATTTAATTTGGTGGTAGTTTTTTTATTTTACTTAATATTCATCTCCCCACTTGCAGCATGCATATACCTAGTTGTTCTATTCAGGCGCAACCTCTGCTTCCTCTCCCCCAGCTCCCTCTCACAAGCTGTCACATCATCCCTCCCCTCCATTACTCACTTCTCAACCCTTGATGTCAATACTGCCACAGACACACTCTGCTCAACACTAACATCCTGTCTAAACATCCCGCCTCTCCTCCAAGGAAATTTAAGGAACAGCACTCAAATGGTTTCGTTCCTACCTTTCTGAAAGATCCTTCAAGGTGTCATGGAGAGGGGTGCTATCCAAACCACACCACATGGTTACGGGGTTCCCCAAGGATCAGTCCTTGGCCCATTGCTCCTCTCCATCTACACAACATCTCTGAATCCTATTATACAATCACACGGCTTCCAATATCACTCTTATGCTGATGACACTCAAATTTTCTTCCTTTTCCATCCTGATGATCCCACAGTTTTGCCTTGCATATCAGCCTGTCTGGAAGACATCTCAGACTGGAAGACAACTCATCATCTTCAGCTCAGCCTAGCCAAGACTGAACTGCTGGTCTTTCCAGGTAACCCTGCCACCCCAAAACGTGCCCATGTCACGCCTCTCTTTATCTCCCTTCATTGGTTATCAATTGCAGCACGCATCCGATTTAAATCTCTGACACTCACTTACAAAATGACCAGTGGTTTAGCAGCATCTTATCTTCATCATCTCTTTCAAAAATACACTCCCTCAAGATGCAACATCAAACGAACAACTTCTTGTAATTCCATCCGCCAAACACTCTCTGTCACCCTGCAGTTTTACATTCAATATTCCACACTCTGTTCGGTCTGTCTCATCCCACACGATATTCAAAAAACTCCTCAAAACCCACCACTTCCGGGAGCACCTCCTATCACTTTACCACTCCTCTTATCACTCCCATCTATCAAAAAACCTTTATTTTTCAACAGGAACCCCTGGAACATTGTCTAACCAGAAGAATTGTATTATTGTATGATGTTGCGTTCTGTTATTTTAGGATTTATCGCTTCATTGTTCTCCTCGCTTTGTAAGTCACTTTGGACAAAAGTGTCTGCTGAATGCCTAAATGTAAATGTAGTTTGGGGAAGCATAAGAAAAATTTTACTTTGGTGATTAAAGTAGAAGGCGCACAGTTACAAGGTGGAATGAAGGCTGGTGATATAGATGAAATTGAGAAGGTAATATGATTCATTTGAAACCAGGCAGGTGATCTATGAGAAAAAGATAGATACTGAGATATACCCTGCTGAGGCTGTAGATGATTTGTCACGTGGGATGATCACACTGGTGCTTGTAAACTTCATGGAGGGCCTAGGTCTTTTGAAGATCCACAAGAAGCTAGATGCACAAAGAGGCAGGCAGATCTTAAACTTCCCTGAGAGGAAGCCGCAACAAAATAACAGACAATGATTAGCGTAGCTGCTGTTCATAATCCTTCAAGCATGAAAACAAATATTCTATAGGTGGAAAAATTAATGCTGACGTTCTGATAAATTAAGAAATGCAAGACTAAAGAGATGTGTTTTTAGTCTAGATTTAAACTGCAAGAGCATGTCTGGGGCCTGAACAGCATCTGGAAGACTATTCCAAAGATTTGGAGCTAAATATGGGAAATCTCTGCCGCCTTTCGTGGACTTATTAACTCTGGGAACAACCAGACTGTAGAGCACGAGACTTATAGCAAGTCTATAATACAGAATCTGATGGGCAACCAGTGTATCGATTGCAGAATAGGGGGTTACACGATCAAATTTTTTGTTTCTAGTAAGGACTCTTGCTGCTGCGTTTTTAACTAATTGTAGTCACTTTGTTACTGAGGCAGGGCACCCACCTAAAAGTGTGTTACAATAATCTTGTCTGGAGGTTATAAAAGCATGGACAAGCTTTTCTGCATTGGCTCTATTTAAGGAAGTTACACAGCTTAGTGAAATTTCTGTGGTGGAAGAAGGTGGAAGAAGGCAGTTTTTGTAATATAAGCCAGATGATTTTCAAATGACAGATTCATATCCAGTATAATGTCCAGTTTTTTTTAACAGAATTAGATATGGTTATATTACATCTTTCTAATTTTAAATTGGAGTCTGATAATTCATGTTTACTTGAGTTTAGCCTAATAAGTAGTATTATATAAGTAGAATATTAAGAAGAAATGTATTTGTCAGCCAGCTTTTTGTCATTAAAACAGTCTGAAAGTAACAGTAACTTAGTAATATCATCTGGTTTTGATGAAACGGATAAAATTGTCTGCCAAATGAATAAATGTAGACAAGGGGATCAAACACAAAGAGGCAGTCAACGGTAAACGCTTGCTATGCAGACGATAAGTGCTGGCAATACTCTGGAAGCAGTGAGTTTAGTATTCGGGAGATGGCTCCCTCTGCTGCTGTGGCTGAATGGGGCGTCCTATGACATATACAGTGATTTCTAAGGTCAAGTAGGACTAATAAGGAGACGCAACCTTTATCCGCCGCTAATAATAGGTTGATGGTCATTTTCACCAGTGCAGTTTCAGTACTGTGGTGTGGTCTAAATCCAGAAAATGGAATATTTCAAAAATGTTATTTCTATGCAAGAAGGCAGACATGTGAGGATACAACTTTTACTAAGATTTTTGACATAAAGAGGATGTTTGAAATGGGTCTGTAGTTTGCCAACTTATTTAGGTCACTGTATGGTTTCTTTAAGAAGGTTTAATGACTGTTGTTTGAATGGACCTGGAACATGGCCTAAATGTAGGGAGGAGTTAATAATATTTTAAAGAAACTAAATTGCTGCTGGTAACGGCTCTATCAGTAGTTTGGTCGATATGGGATCTAACAAGCATGTTTAGAGGTGGTCATTAGTTTTATGAGGTCATCTTGGCCTATAGGTAATAAACATTGTAGTTGTTCCTGAGGGGCATTGACTAATGCGAGTGAATCTTCTGCTGAGGTTGTAGGACGCATAATGTTAATTGTGTTGTGAATTTTTTCAATCTTTTCTATGAAAAAAATAATGAGATTTGACTAAAGTTTGACAGCACATTATCATCAGGTAGTGTTTTTTATTTGTTAGTTTGGCAACAGTAGTAAAAAGAAACCTAAGATTATTTAGTTTTTTTCGATTTGAGCAATAATATGTGCAGCCCTCGCTGTTTTCCGAGCCTTTTTGTAACAAGACATACCTGTCTTTCCATGCTAGTCTAAAAACCTCCAGATTCGCTTTCCTCCATTTACGCTCAAAGTTGCGGGTTTCTTTCTTTAAATTGAGAGAAGTGTTGTTAATATGGAGCTTTGGTTTTATCTCTAGTTTTTTTAGATTTAATTGGTGTAACAGTATCTAGTGTATTGATGAGGATAGAGTTAAATTTGGGTTTTTATAGTGTCTAGATCATTAGTATTTACGGGTGTATTACAAAGGTTGGAAACATGGCAGAGTATTAATAAATCTGTTTTCATTTATCAATTTTTTGCAATCCCCGGCACATTGTGTGTAACATCTACATGAATATTAAAGTCTCCAACTATTAAAAGATACTGTAACACAATCATCCCTCTACAGCTCTTTCACAAACTGGTTCAGCGGGCTGTTGGTCCTCCTGACTGGGAGACCCCAAGCAGTACGGGTCAGGAATGTGTGATGACCCCCCTTCTCTTTACCCTGCTTAACCATGACTGCACTCCATCATACAGCTCCAACCTCTTCATCAAGTTCGCAGATGACACGACTGTGATGGGACTCAGCAACAAAGCAAGAAAGATGAGACCGACTACAGGAGTGAGATGAGACCCCTAGACACGTGGTGCAAAGACAACAATCTCTCACTTGGAGCGAGAGATGAAGAAGACAAAGGAGATTGTTGTCGACTTTAGGAGAATGCATGCTCCTCTGACTATCCATGGTGCAACTTTGAAAAGATTGAGCAGCACTAAATTTCTGGCTGTGCACATCTCTCCTGGACTCACAACACTACATCACTGGCCAAGAAATTTCAGCAGCATCTCTACTTCCTGCAGAAACTGAAGAGAGCACGAGCCCCAACCCATATAATGTGCGCCTTCTACAGATGCACCATTGAGAGCATTCTGGCAAGCTGCACTGTGTGGTATGGCGCCTACAATGCGTCCTGCCGGAAGACCCTCCAACGCATAGTGAGAACAGCTGAGAAGATTGTTGGTGTCTCTCACCCCTCCCTCCAAGACATTTACAGCATTTGTTTTACCCCCTAAGCTCTCCGCATTGTTGATGATCCAACCCTTCCTACACATGGCTTCTTCAGTCTGCTACCATCAGGAAGGAGAATGCAGAATCTTCAGGCCAGGACCAGGAGACTGAAGGACAGTTTCATCCACCAGGCTGTCAGGAAGTTCAACTTTCTCCCGGCTTTGCCCCCTGTCCCAGCTTCTCCACTACACACAGACAATCTCTGACCTTTGTCACCCTCCCCACACACCCCTCTGACTCCCTGTCACAAATATCCAAACCAAGGCATCCACCCTAAACAAACTTTCTCAGGAGGGATTTTTGAAAAAAGTGGTGAAAGGTAAAGGTGTGTTGACACCGGACGCGAATGAAGCGTCAAGCACGTCTGATTTACATGTTAAGTCAATGCAGAGACGCAAAAAGACATTCTGCGGCACGAATTGAGCATTTCGCGCGTCAGCCGCGGCATAGTTGAACATTTTGAACTTTGGCGGACATTTGCGCCGCATTAACCAATCAGGTGCTCACGCTAGTAGTGACGTGATCAGAGCAGAGGCAGACGGTTGGAGATTTTTCCACGAAGCCCCTCCCACACGCGAATGAAGCGTCTGAGCTCAAAATGTTCGCGCATCTAATTACGCGCGAATGAAGCGAATTTGACACGCAATTCGCGTCCGGTGTGAACGCACCTTAAGAAAGACTTCTTTTATGCTGTTTTTGTTTTGGGGAATCGCCTAGAAAATCTAGAAAAGAAAACTAAGATTGAGAAAAAGTTCAATCTTTAAGAATTGAGAGTTGAGTCCTTAAGCCTATTCTGTACATTTCTCAACAGAACTTAATTAGCCCTATGCAGTGTGGCAGGAGTTGTGGAATTGTTTTTTCTAAAGTAACTGTAGCAAAGATTTATATATTTCTAAAGTAATTGAAACTTGGTGTTAGATTTTTATACGTTTGTTAGGATTCTAAAGTAATTGAATCAACCCGACGCAGTGTGGTGGCAGAATTACAGTGGAACAGTTTCTAAAGTAACTAGAAGTTGTAGTGTAGAGAGCCTGATGCACCGTGGCTTTGTAAAGTTTAAAACAATACCCCTAAGCAGTGTGGTTTTGCTTAACGTGCTGTTTAAACTGTGCGTAAGTAGTTTTTAAATTTAATACAAAAAACTGTGATGTTACATTTAAATATATTTGTGAGTGTTGGTGTAGTTGGTGTAAAGTTGAGGCCCAAGTGTGGCTGTGAGCTTGTGAGTGGCTGTGAGACTTTCAGATTAAAGAAGTGTGGATATTTATTCAAGTGTCTGATGAACAGGAACTAAATAAACAGACTAAATAATATCTAACAAGAATTCATTGACAACACAAAAAATACATGAGGGTAGTGAGGTGCACAGGTGTGACAACACCAGGAACACAGTAAACAAAGACAACATGAGGAAGACCACTGGAACAGATTCAGACAGGCATCAAATAGTAGAGTACTGGAGCAGCAGAGAGAGCAGCAAAACCAGGCAGATGTGAGGACCAAGCAAGCGAAGCTCAGATGCTTGACAGACTGCAGACTCTGAAGCAGACCAGGTGCCAGGCAATAGGAACCAGTGGGCAGGAACAAGTCTGGAACACTTACACCACAAGACAATCAGGGCTCCACAAGAATAAGTTACTTTAAAGTAAACAGGGCAATTACCAAAAAACAAATAAATAAAAAGTAAAGAAGCCAAACAAGGAGCAAGACAAGAACAAAGAATACACCAGACTAGACAAGAGGGAAGACTCAGCCACATCAATAGAAACATAAAGGGTAAAAATGAGTATAGTTGTCATGTGAACTACCGCGCATAATTTAAAATGGCTGAATATAAAGTATTACCGCGGATAAAGTATCATCAGCTCAGTACATCTCTGTTATGATCAATGGCGACACCGACGTGTCTGTCAGGAGTGTGTGATAGTGTATGTCCGCGTCCTGGTTGATGGACAGCCACAAACATCCTTGTTGGACATGTTGCTGATGGTGATGATGTTTTCTTTATTATTATTGTTATGATGCTGATGATGATTATTATTATTATAGAGCATATTTAGTATTATATAGCAATATACACTTAATATCATACTTTTTCATCTCATTGAATGTGTATTTTGGCTTTTCTATTGTAAGTGGTAGAGCTGCGTCGTTTCTGGATAAATTAAGAATCACGTTTTTTGTTTTAAACACAGATAATGATTCTCCCACAATTCTGAACAACTAAACAAAATAACTTGCAATTTAACTTTACTAAAGGTTCTGACAAAATGTAAATTTCAGTCTATTTAAAATGTTTAATTCATCTGAACGAATTTTAAAAAAAAATCTGTTTCAATAACAAGTGACTGTTGTTGTTGATTGGTGTTGTTTTTAAATAAAATAAATCTCTTAATATATACTTTATAGTTGTGGTGCTCCTTAATTTTTGGTGGGTGCCCCTAAATTTTGGCTGGTGCTCCAACTTTTTGAAGAGGCGAAGAGGTCCACTTGAGCTTGCCCATAAATCCTCCAAATCTGATTCACCACCTCGGAATAAAGTCCCCATTCCCCAGGCCTCGGTCCTTGCCTTGACAGCATGTCTGCTCCTATGTTGCATCGACCAGGTATGTAAACTGCTCTCAGAGAGCGAAGTTTCCCCTGAGACCACACCAAAATCTGGTGCGCCAACCTGTATAGGGGCCGCGACCACAGACCTTCTTGGTGATTGATATATGCAACGACTGAAGTGTTGTCGGTGCGCACCAACACATGCTTGTCTCTTAAGTCCACTAGAAAGAACTTCAAAGCAAATACTGCAAGCATTTGTAGGCAATTGATGTGCCAAGTAAGACTGTGCTCTTTCCACAGACCTGGTGAGGGATGCATCGGTCGCTAGCATAACACGGCGACCAGGATCTCCCAACATTGGGCGAGAGAGGAACCAGGGTTTCTTCCACATGGTTTCTGCACATGGTGGCACACTGCTCCCATCTAGCAGTCCCAAGGGGGTGAGAGCGATGAGGGAGGAACCGCTGGAACGCCTCCGCCTGTTTACGTTCCTCCTGGTATCTATCGATGACTAAATTAACAAAGTCGCCGAAAAGTCCAGAAGGCACAAGCCGGGCATCCAAAAGAAAGATGTTATCTCTTTCTTTCAAGTTGGATAAAGTGAGCCAAAGATGCCTGCCATAGACCGGCCGATGGCACGAGCGGTCTCTTTGGTGGCACGCAGAAAGAGATCAGTGGTCCTCCTTAGCTCAGCCACAACCTCAGGTGTGACGGCTTCAGTCTCATCCACCCCCTTCAGCAGTTCAGCTTGATATGCCTGGAGAACGCCCATTGTATGGAGGGACGCACTGGCCTGACCTGCTGCCCTGTACCCTCTGCCCACCAAGCCCCACTACATTGCCATACAAAGACGAGCTAGGGCTAAAGAGGCGAGCCAAATAAGGCCTATTCCATGACCTTGAAACCTCAGTATGGAGGTCAGGAAAAAATGGCAGGCTCCGGTGTGGAGGTACTGATCGACTGCTCAGGAATCTTTCATCTAAGAGCCTTCTCTTATGAACAGTCTGCTTCTCGGCCGGCCAGTCAACGTTTAATTTGGCTACAGCACAAGAAAGAACCTCCACTAACTCATCGTAATGAGGGGACACAGATGGCTCATCTACACTCTCAACATCCAGTTCTTCTGTGGACGAGAGGTAATGAGCCAAGCCCTGACCACGGGAGGAAGTATCCGCAGAGAGTGCTTCCGAACCCACAGACAGGGTGGTAGACCTAACTGAGGAGGGATGAGATAAGCTTTGTTCTGTCTCAATTCCCTCCATGAGGTCTCCATTGAGCTTATGGGCTTCTCTGTGCATCGCACACATTATCACTAACATCACTAACATTATCACAATAGCACACATTATCACTAACATGTGTGGTGATCATGCACTGGACCATTGTTACTCTCCCTTCCGGGATGCATGCAAATCCCTCCCCCACCCCCCTTTCGGCAAATCAGATCATTCTTCTGTGTTGTTTCTGCTTACAGGCAGAAACTGAAATGGGAAGCACCCGCCCTCAGGACTATCCAATGCTGGTCGGACCAATCAGATGCTATACTCCAGGACTGTTTTGATTACGTGGACTGGGACATGTACCGGGCTGCAGCTGATGACGACATAGAGGTGTACTCAGACACATGTTTCATCAGGAAGTGTATAGAGGACGTAGTGCCGACAAAAACAATACGCATTTACCCCAATCAAAAACCGTGGATAAATGGAGATGTGCGAGCAGCCCTGTCAGCACGAGCATCTGCTTTTAAATCTGGTAACCCTGACGATCGCAAACAGACCAGCTACGATCTCAGGAAATCTATAAAAAACGCTAAAAGACAATATAAAAACAAAGTCGAGGAACAGCTCAATAATAACAACGCAAGAAGCATGTGGCAGAGCATTAACACCATTACAGATTTTAGAGGGAATAAACCGGCTACTGTGAACATCGCCACCTCTCTACTGGATGAGCTTAATCACTTTTATGCTCGCTTCGAGGCCCACAAGACAGATGCTCACGCCACCCACACAGATGCTGCAGAAGACACAAGCACATTCTTCGTCTTCGTTGCTGATGTAACCCGATCCTTCCAATGGGTGAATATCCACAAAGCTGCGGGTCCTGACGGCATCCCAGGCCTTGTTCTCCATGCATGCACACACCAGCAAGCTGGAGTCTTCAAAGACATTTATAACCTCTCCCTCTCTCTGTCTGTGGTTCCCTCATGCTTTAAAAAATCCACTATTGTGCCCATACTGAAGAAAAACAAAATCACTTGTTTGAATGACTGGAGGCCCGTTGCCCTGACACCCATTTTCAGCAAATATTTTGAGAAGCTCATCAGAGACTACATCTGCTCTGTGCTGTCTGCCTCTCGCAGCAACCGCTCAACAGATAATGCCATTGCCTTCACCCTTCACACTGCTCTCTCCCAGAAGGCAGAACAGAGAACATACTCCCATCACCATCAACAAGACGCCTGTGGACGAGTTAACAGCTTTAAGTTCCTCAGCGTCCACATCAGTGAGGATCTCTCATGGTCCGCCCACACAGACGCTGTGCTGAAGAAGACACACCAACGCCTCTTCTTCCTGAGACGGCTGAGGAAGTTTGGAATGAGCCCCAGCATCCTCAGAAAGTTCTACACATGCACTGTGGAAAGCATCCTGACTGGCTGCATAACCACCTGGTTTGGAAACAGCACCGCTGGCAACCACAAAGCTCTGCAAAGGGTTGTGCAAACTGCCCGCCACATTGTTGGAGGTGAGCTTCCCTCCCTCCAGGATATCTACACCAGGCGGTGTATAAAGAAGGAGGATCATCAGTGACTCCAGCCACCCATTCCACAAACTGCTGTCTCTGTTGCCCTCTGGAAGATGACGTCGCAGCATTCGATCCCGCACTAGCTGACTAAGGGACAGCCTTTTCCCTTAGGTTATCAGGTTAACTAACAGGAAGAATTAACACATCCCACAAAATGCACTGCACTTTACTTTACTTACCTATGCACAATCTGCTCATAAAGCTGACACACACAATAACTCTAACCGTACTTGTACTTGCCTATACGTCCAACTGGAAGTACGTCAGGAGTGCAACAACTGCAATAAACATATGTTGTGTATATTACACACAATTACCACCATATTGTATATTACACAATGTATATGTATATTACCCACAATGCATACTACCCACTGTCACAATACAATGCCCAATAACCGCAAGTTCTGTATTATCTGCACAATACTGTCAATATGTAAATTGTCTATATGTAAATTGTCCCTGTATTTATGCAAGATGTCCATTGTAAAATGTCTCTGCACTGTATGGAGCATGCTCCCAAGAATTTCACTCACCTAGGCACACGTGCTGTGGTGATGTGACAATAAAGGTGATTTGAACAAATATTCTGTATGTGTTTTATGGCTGTATGGATTTCAGTTACTTCAAAAACTTTTTTACTAAACATACATAAACATTGCTCTCTCAAAAACAAAATCATGTACATAAATGTTGATAGCATATTATTGTAGCCCAGTTTCTGCTTTTTACAGTGATATCAGACATTAGTCATGTATATGACTATATAGGCCTCCCCAGGCCTGTGATTATCCAATGTTAAGGTGTGTGGGTCGAGCAGGAACAGGGCCTTTGTTTCAGCCCGACACCTTATTTGCATATTGGATGGGGCTTGCAGAATTTGTGCTTATGATGTTAGAATTACTAATTAAAGGTATAGATACCCAATATGGTATTATGACATACACCAATGATCAGGAATTCTAAAGAGTGTTGTTTTGAGACTAAACATGACAGGGTGTAACACCTATACACAGTAATTATAATATATTGGCATAACAAGCACAGAAGGTAAGAGTAATATAACTCCAGTGTTTA